>OX451740.1:834647823-834652498 GCA_948472305.1 Vicia faba
GTTTATCTGTCTATCTGTCTATCTATCTATCTGTCTATCTATATAATTATCTATCTATCTATCTATCTATCTATCTATCTATCTATTCTATCTATCTATCTATCTATCTATCTATCTATCTATCTATCTATCTATCTATCTATCTATATCTATCTATCTTTCTATCTATCTATCTATCTGTAGGTGTTTAGGTATTGGCTTGCATTTTTGGTAAATTCCAAGTGTATGTGTGAATGTCATGACTGATGTCATAACATTCTAGTTCAGGTTGTACTAACTCTTTAGGTACATATGCAGAAAAATATTGTAACTCAAATACTGATGTTCATAAGTGTGTATCTGAGCATGTTTGCAAAATGATCACATTTAGCTAATCAGTAGACAGGTTTTCTCAGATGTCATAACAGATGTTATGACATCCTGTTCTGAACTAGCAGGATTACAGGATTGGATAAGTCTGAGTTTTTTCAGGAAATAACTCAGCCCTTCTTAAACAGAATCCTGCGTTTTCTGAGGAGTAACCTCGCTCAATCCTAACCTGATCAACAAAGTACTGTGACCTGGTCATTAGGTCAAAAGGAATCAACCCTAGGTTTTTGGAAACCCTAACTGAAGTTGCAGCTGCCACTACAAGAAAATTAGTGTTTAACGACACAAAAATTGCGACAGTTATGTGATAACTGTCGTAATTGACATATAGAGACAGTGTTTACGACGGTAAAACAACCGTCGGCCCCCATTTAACACTTTTAACATTGATTTTTCACCAACAACTAGTCACGACGGTAAAATTAACCGTCCTAAAAGGCATATCACGACGGTAAAGCACCCGTCGCACCTTTAAACCTTTCACGACGGTAAAATTATCCGTCCTAAAATTCATTTCACGACGGTAAAACAACCGTCGCACCCAAAACCTTTAAAAATTCTCATGGGCACGACGGTAAAACACCCGTCGCCGTAAAAAAGTTAAAAAGCTCTTAAAAAGCTCTTATTCATTTCATTATTCTTGTTACACTTTTATTTTTACAGTGAACCCTTCATCTCTCTCCCGCGCAGCCTCTCACCCCCCAACCTTCAAACCCAGTTCTCCCTCAATCAAAACCCAACCACCAAAAACAAACAAAAAGCTAAAGATCTTACCCCTTTCGCGATTGCTTTATGACTTTCTGTCCGATTTGTTCTGATCTTCTTTCTCTCTTGCTTTGTAGATTCTGGCGAGTTCGAATGGAATAGCGGCGGCGAAGCTACGGTGATTAGCAATTAGGGTTTTAGATGTTTAAATCCTAATTGCTCTTTCTCTTTTCGTCTTCAACGACAACGCTGGTATCTCCTTCTTCGCGTTCTTCAAGTTCTCTGTTTTCTCTCCCTCTGTCTCTGTATTCTCGTCCGTTTTTTCGATTTCCATTTCTTTTGCTTCCCATTGTTCAACAGAACAGAATTGTAATTAACACCGACACAAGAACTGTAGATGTTTATAGAGATAATATATGATGGAATTTGTTGTTGATTAGTTTGTTAAGATTTTTGAATCAGAGTTTGTTATAGAAAAGAAGAAGAAAGATGGGTAGCTCAGATTTCTCATGGAAATTACCGGATCATCCTAAGCTTCCAAAGGGAAAGACTATTGCTGTTGTTGTTTTGGATGGTTGGGGTGAGGCTAACCCTAATGAGTACAACTGTATCCATATCGCCGAAACACCCACCATGGATTCCCTTAAAAAGGTATAATAATGATAATAACTATGCATATACCTTTTCTGTTTTTCAATTTGTCTTTTGGATTGAACTTGTTTGGACTTTGGATTGAATCTGCTTAGATCTATTGCTGTTTTGGGTTTTCCTTGAAGATGAAAATTAATGGTGGTGGTTTTTTTTTGTTATGTTGTAGGGTGCACCTGAACATTGGAGATTGGTTAGGGCTCATGGTAAAGCTGTAGGGCTTCCAACTGAGGATGACATGGGTAACAGTGAAGTTGGTCACAACGCACTCGGTGCTGGACGTATATTTGCTCAAGGGTAAATTGAAATAGCTTCTAATCTCAATCTATTTGGTTTGGTCTCGTTTTTCCATTTATTCATGTATGTCTTGGTAAGGAATTGGTCTTTGATGTTTCTTAAACTGTGTAGCTGGTATGGTGTTTCTTGATTTACCATATCAGAAAATGTGAACTAATTTTGTTGCTTGAAACATTTGGATTTGCTGTGCCTATTCTTTTATGTCATGGCATAGCAGTTCCTGCTATGTCTTGTTCTATGATCCACCTTTTTTCTTGAATTATCATAAATGGGATCAGTAGGTACAAATTTGCTCCCCTGCTCTGCCTAGTTTTGTTTTAGATTCAACACAATAATCAACATCTATGTGGCTTTGCATTACCGTGCATCTCATTTTTCCCTGGACTGCGTTCTTCTGTTTGAATGGAAACTGTTTTGTATCTTGATGTCAATAAATTTGTTCAGTGGTATTAGGATTGGTTGTTGCATGCTTCCCATCTTGAAATGTTTTTTCTGATGCTTTCCTTTTGTCTATTCATATTGACTGTGCTATCGTATTTCTAGAACAAGTGATGATTGGGATTACTGATTTGTGCTTGTTTATTGTAGTGCAAAGCTTGTTGACCTTGCTCTTGAATCTGGAAAGATTTTTGAGGGAGAAGGTTTCAATTACATCAAGGAAAGTTTTGTAACTGGCACATTGCATCTCATTGGACTACTGAGTGATGGTGGAGTTCACTCCAGGCTTGATCAAGTGCAGGTGATTTAATGTGTTTCAACTTTTGTGTCTTAACGTTTGCAAAATTTTATGCCTTCTAAATTCGAAGTAACTATTTTTGTACAGTTGTTGCTTAAAGGAGCTAGTGAGCGAGGTCTTAAGAGAGTCCGTCTTCATATTCTTACCGATGGTCGTGATGTTTTGGATGGCTCAAGTGTAGCTTTTGTGGAAACCCTTGAAAATGATCTTGCGAAATTGCGTGAGAAAGGTGTTGATGCACAGATTGCATCAGGTGGAGGTCGCATGTATGTCACAATGGATCGTTATGAGGTATTGTATTAGAGATTCTTATTTTTATACTGCAAATAATTTTTTTTGACTTGAAATATTTGTACCTGTGTATACATATATGTTATATATGAATAATCTGAATGATTTCAAAACAACCTGCAGAATGACTGGAGTGTTGTGAAACGTGGATGGGATGCTCAAGTTCTTGGTGAAGCACCTTATAAGTTCAAAAGTGCTCTTGAAGCTGTCAAGACACTGAGGGCAGAACCAAAGGCCAATGACCAGTATCTGCCTCCTTTTGTTATTGTTGACGAGAGTGGAAAATCTGTTGGTCCTATAGTTGATGGCGATGCCGTTGTTACATTTAACTTCCGGGCAGATCGTATGACTATGCTTGCTAAGGCTCTTGAATATGAAAACTTTGACAAATTTGATAGAGTACGCTTCCCTAAAATCCGTTATGCTGGTATGCTTGAATACGATGGTGAATTGAAGCTTCCACGCAAATACCTTGTTTCTCCACCAGAGATAGAAAGGACTTCTGGAGAATATTTAGTTAAAAATGGTATTCGACCTTTTGCTTGCAGGTGAGTTATTGTTTAATATGTTGGCTTTCTCTTGATATTGTAATAGTTTCACTCATGCGAATCCGTGAACTTGGTAAATGATCGCTTTCATAGTCACTCATGAGTTTCTTCTTTGACAGTGAGACTGTTAAGTTTGGTCATGTCACATTTTTCTGGAACGGGAACCGATCTGGGTATTTTGATGAGAAACTGGAGGAATATGTTGAGATTCCAAGTGACTCTGGGATTACATTCAATGAAAAACCAATAATGAAGGCTGTGGAGATTGCTGAGAAGGCAAGGGAAGCAATTCTTAGCGGGAAATTTGATCAGGTAATTTAACAGAATCTGGTGATTTTAAGATTCATTGTCTAATGATAATAAACTTTTTAGTTTCTATCTTATTATTTTTCTGTTGCATAGATTCGTGTCAACCTGCCAAACGGTGACATGGTTGGACATACAGGAGACATTGAAGCTACAATTGTGGCTTGTAAGGCAGCCGACAAAGCTGTGAAGGTATGAACTGAACTATAATTTTTTAAATTAGCTGGAAATCTGGATTCGAAAGAAACTAGTCAGGAGTAGTTTTCTGTAGACATATTAGATTGGTGTGGAGCTGTATGTGAGTTCTATTCTACATTTGTTATGTTTTAAAAATTGAGCCTAACAAAACAGAACAACAACAACAATCGGAGAATTATTTTTCTCATTGTGTATGTGACAGCTTAATCATAATGTCCTACCATGAATCATCTTTAATTATGAATCATTTAGCTTTAGATCTATCTTTCAAATGGTTTAATTTTTGCTAGGTCTCCCTATCTTTAACTACTTGTCCACCATTTGATCTCACGAAAAATATCTCATCTAGGAATATGTTGATGTTGTGCAAACATTTTGCCTGTATAAGCTGCCAAATATTCTAGTTTGGAAGTAATGTAGTTGGAATGGGTGGGTTTTATACATGAAGTATTAGTGAAGTTTTATGTGTATGCGCGTGTTTGTTACCTTGTGTATTGCTATGTCAAATGCTTTGTGATGGATCGATAATATCGTTAGTCATGAACTTAGGTTTTTTCTTTCACCCGGTGCATTAGAC
>OX451740.1:837660098-837832825 GCA_948472305.1 Vicia faba
TTATATTTAGCTTTTCTCATGGGGAATTACCAAGCACCTTGACTTGTATTTTGTGATCATCTATATTTTGTATGTTTTCCCTAATTGTGGATATCATAGGTGAAATAAATACCTTCTAGCAAGTTGATCCATAGGTTCAATAGTTTATTTCCATGCCTTCTTCAACAAAGCTTCATTGAGATTCAAGCTTCATTATTGAAGATATTTTGAAATAATATCATGACAAAGTCTATTATTATTCATCATGCCTCAAGTTGTCATTGAAGGGTTTAATTTTTACCACATCCCTCTTCATCTTATCCCCTTATTATTGTACTACATTTTATTGGAGAATGATTTCCAAATTATTTCTCAAAACATATTGTACATAGATTGCTGTTGACCGGCCTCAAAATAGGTGTGACTTCTATATAAGTCCACTTATGATTGCTTAACATAGCGTTAAATTTTGTCCCGATTTGAGAAAATGATCATTCGTGGCCCAAACCCATATCTGTAAGCCCAAGTATGTTAATTTGAACCCTTTGATCCAATAACCTTGAGACTCATTGTTAGGAGGCTTTGGTCCTACCAATCCTCCAATGAATTTTCATCAATTTTGGTCAAATTGGATCACTTAAACATCATTTATCATTTATCGTTGCCCTTGAGATTTAAATGAATGATATACTTGACAAAAGGAAAATGAAACTTGTTGCTTAGAGGCTTTGATTTTATCAATCTTCTAATGAGTTCCAAATGCAAGTTTCAAGATGGTCATTCAACTAACCACTAATTCCTAACAATTAATATTATTTTATGCTTTTACTTTATGTTTTTACTTTAAGCACATTTATTTTAGCATTTACATTTCATGCTATTTTCATTTTTGCTCACTTGAGCACTTACTTTTTATGTCATTTTTATTTTTCTCATTTGAGCTTTCATTTTCTTTTTGAAGATACCTAATAATTAACTTGAACCATAAAAAAATTTAATGTTATCTTGACTACTTGGTTACTATCCTTGGCATTATGGAGTGATGAACTTCTTGGACTTAGGATTAGAGACCTTAACCTACCTTTAGACCTAGTGACCTCAACTGTTATTTTTTCTGGAGCTCTTGGGGTTTACCCCAAGACATTGGGTTGTTTGTTTTCTTTTTGTGCATGTTATTGTGATTACATGCTTTATTTTTGATCGGGAATTCATCTGTATACAACCATTACTTTGCTCAACTTTGAAGACTTAATTAAATTGAAGCTTGGTTTTCTTAAGAGGTTTATTATCTTTGCTTGTTTGATTTTAAATCTAAAAGATGGAATTCTACATTGACTCATTGTGTCAAGTGTTGGCTTCTTGTCGATTAGACGGTTATTTTCCCAAGCTTTTACCTTATGCTTTAAGATAGTCCCTTCATCTCCTCCCATCTTCTTTAATTTAAAAAATATTCTCCCTCCTTTTGAAAACTCTTCTTGTTTTTAAAACTTGAATCACTTTCACAAATAAACTTGGACTTATGTCCATGCATTTTCAAGATAACTTCTTAATCAAACTTTAATCAACTTAATAATACCTTGACATTTTTGTGAGAATATTAAAAGTCAATCAATCTCATTAAAACCATTTCTCCATTTTGGCTTTTTACTTTAAAATTTTCTCAAAAGATTAGACTCTTGCTAATCCTTGTAGTGATGCGAACTACTATACTTCTACGATATGTAGTGAAGTGAGATATTTTCCACTTGGGTATTGAGCGAGGCTTTGTTAGTTCTAAAGTACAAGCTATATCCTCCACTTTGAGATGATGCAAATTATCCTTTCTTATAATTGTGGGTAGTAAGTATGTTTTCCACTCGGACAATGACAATGATGTCTCGTCTCTTAATATTAACCAACACACTTGTGTTTTAAAATTTATAAATATGTACTACGAGTACCATGATCCCATATTGCACGGAAAGTGCTACTTAGGCACTAAAGGTTCGCAACCTCGGCGGGTTCAAAAATTATAAAATATATTTCTATTCTCATCCCCATAATCTATTTTAATATAGAACATTTTATAGCCAAAATATACTGATTTACAAAGAGGTTCCTACGGAGTACCGTAGATGTTTAGTGTGCTAATACCTTCTCTTTGCATAACCAACTCCCGAACTTAGATTATCTCCCCCTCTTTTTGGGTTATTCTCTATTTTCCCATTACTTTGGAAATAATAAAGCGCAGTGGCGATTTTTATTTTGATCTGTGCGAGCCAAGTCATCCAATGGCTTAGTCTCAACATTTCTACCGGTACAGAAAAAATGGAACCTTTACTGGGGAAAGATTGACCTCTTGATGGTATATCTCTAAGTGGGTTGAGCCTATCTTTGTTTATCTGAATATGTGTTATCATGTGTTGTATCTTATATGTTATATATATGTTTGTCTGGATTTTACTGTTTTTTAGGGTGCTTGGTGATTTCTCATAAATCCTAGACCCGGACTTTGGCAAACTTAAGATAGGATAAGCGGTATAGTCATGTTATCTTTGAGGGAGTAATCCCAAAAAAGGAGGCACGAGATCCCCCACTCAGTGGAGGCCCCTTTGACTGTAGTGTCGTTTATCGAGTAATTGGGAAGACGTGCTGCTTTCAACCTGGGAGCCTGCTGAAACTGAGGACTGTAGAACCTTTAACCCATCTTGGCGTTTTAGGTGTAGTGTGGAAGCTGTGACGGTGTAATTCGGAAATATTTGTCACGTGATACTATGCTTGGACGAGTTTTTCTTGATAATATAGCTAATTACCGAGTAAATTGGGACGTTAGTAATATCCGAAAGAAGGATGTATAGTCTGGGAACCTCTTAGAAACTTGTTCGGCAGGTGACAAGCTTTTAGATTATACTTTATGGTTAGTAACTTCAACCTCATGCTCATGATGTTGAACCTATAAACTTTATGTTTGTGATCTTGTATGTGATTGATGCATCATGTATTCATGCACCCATGAGTATTATGTAAAACATTTTGTTTCAAAGGACTTAAAGTTGACTCTTTATGAATATCTCACGTACTTCTTGACTATGGATTTTGGAAAAAGAAAGACTAAGAAGTACAATTTCAAAGATCCCAAGATATATGAGTTGATGAGTATGATTCCTGAGATCGAGAGTTCTACAGATTTTTGGAGAAAGTATGGGTCCATCATTTCTCTCATAAAGCTCAGGATGAAGGAGGGCCTTCTCTTGACTTTGGTCCAGTTCATGATCCGATGTATCGATGCTTTACTTTCCCCGATTATCAGTTGATGCCTACATTAGAGGAATATTCTTATCTGATGGGTTTACTTATTACCGACCGTGTTCCTTTTACTGGTCTTGAGGGGGAGCCAAAATCCCATGAGATTGCTGCTTTGATTCATTTGGGGAAGTCTGAGGTTGAAGCCCACATGACCACCAAAGGAGGGATTAGAGGATTACCCGCTCAGTTATTCTTGGAGAAAGCTTTCTACTTTGCTAGGATGAAGAGTATGGTTGCCTTTGAGGCTATCTTTGCCCTGATTACTTATGGATTGTTCTTATTTCCCAATATCGACAAATTTATGGATATCAATGCCATCAGGATCTTTATGATTGGGAACCCAGTTCTTACATTATTGGGTGATGCTTATTACTTTATTCATCTTCGGGATTCTTATCATGTAGGGATGATCATTTTCCGCACGCCTTTGTTGTATTAGTGGTTTATTTCTCACTTACCTCGATCCGATTCTTTTTGGGATGTCAGGAAGGAACCTCCTTGGGCTCTAAACATTATGGCCCTCACTCATTCAGATACTGTTTGGTATCATCAGGATTACCATGATGTAGAGATTGTTGACAATTGTGGTTATTTCTCCAATGTACCTCTTCTTGGTATAAAGGGAGGAATTAAATACAACCTTGTTCTTGCATAACGACGGCTTGGATACCAAACGAGGGATAAGCCAAATAGTATTAATTTGAGTGTTTTCTTTCTTAAATAGGTAGAGGTTCATAACGAAGCTAAAGAGGAGATTGCGAAGGCTTGGCGCCATATTCATAGGAAAAGTAGGAAGGACCTGGGACCAAGAGGGGCTGTTTCTTTGAAGCCTTATCTACAGTGGGTACAAACAAGAGCCATCAAGTTGAAGATGTCGTATTCCCGAGAAGCACTCATGCTTGATATGTTTGTTAAGACCACTCTTCATTTGTTAGACAATGTGGAAGAACTTCGACTTGCCTTAGTCAGGATGCAACAGGAAAATGAAGTTTGGAAGAATAAGTGCCAGACTCTAGAGGTGTCCTACCCAGCATACCTAAAGGAGAAGGACGATTTGATCGAGATTCTTAAGAGCCATGCTGTAGAGATGATGGAGAGGCAAGAGGATTAATTTTACTCTAAGCCTCAGTCAGACCTTAGTTTCTCACCTCCTAACTATGATGATTGGAAAGAGGTCGCCAATGGGAATGTTGAAGAGAACCAGAGGTTGAAGCCTCAGATTGCAAGACTCACAGGGAAGCGTCAGCGTGAAGAGTGATCTCCATCAACTTTGCTTTTATAGGGTTTTTAGACTTTATCTTCATCTTGTAATTGAGATTATTGAAACTTGTACTAAAAAGTGTAATCTATTTTGAAGTTATTATAATGAGATTTTCAATATTTCAAATGTGTTATTACTTTGATATTTGCAAAATTGTCTATAAATCTTTGAGTTCCTTGAAATATCAATAAAAATATAAATCTTATGCATTGCATATCATGCATCATATTGTACATACTTCTTGAATTTTTTGAGCATAAGAACCTGTCTTACTGAGCTTTTTAACTTCAATAGCAAGTTATCTCACCAGTACAATACTCGAGCTAATTTCATAAGGAAAATGGATAATTTAGGACAAGAGAATTATAAGCTGCACGAAGAAGTTTATGCTCTAAAGGCCGGTATGGACAATCTCATTGATCTAATGGAATCTTTGGTGGTTGCTCAAAATCAACCACCACTTGCTCAGCCTCAACAGACATTAGTTACTACCGAAGCTCCGACTGTTCCTGTTTCTGCTACTCCAATTGCTGTTGTTCAGAATCGTATGCCTCAGGGTTATCCGTGGGGAATGCCAGAGAACTTTATGCCTGAAGGTTATAATCAATATCCTCAAGTTTCTCCGCTTGTTCCGGCTGCTGCTGCTTCTGCACCTCCTATGGTGCATATTACTCCTACTTCTAGAAATGAGATTCATTATGTTGCACCTCCCTCGGTGAATGTGGCACCATTTGTTAATGATGAAGTGTATCGCATTATTCCTCCACCAAGTGAAATATTGGGTGTCTATGATCAAATGGACGATTTTCAGGATCAATTTTATAGGATGCAGAAAGAGTTGAAAGCCTTCAGAGGAAAAGAACTGTTTGGGAAGAATGTGAATGATATGTGTTTGGTTTCGAATGTGAAAACACCTGCAAAGTTCAAAGTGCCAGAGTTTGAAAAGTACAAGGGAAACACTTTCCCTCGTGCTCACTTAGTGATGTATGTGAAGAGAATGTCTACTCATACAGATGATAAACTCCTGTTAATTCATTTCTTTCAAGACAGTTTGACCGGTGCAACATTGAAATGGTACATGAGCTTGGACAATGCCAACATTCATAATTTCAATGAATTGGGTGAATCGTTTATTAGACAATAAAAATACAATGTGTTCATGGCGCACGACCGTGATCAACTCAAGTCGATGGTCCATAAGTACAGGGAATCGTTTAAAGAATATACACAGAGATGGCGTGAAGTAGCCGCCCAAGTGATTCCTCCAATGGAAGAAAACGAGATGACAATGATTTTTCTGAAGACACTAGGTGCATTCTATTATTAAAGAATGGTGGCGAGTGCACCCAGTGATTTTACTAAGATGGTGGGAATGGGCGTTCAGTTTGAAGAAGCTGTAAGAGAAGGTCGTCTGACCAGAAGTGAAAATTTTGGCAGTGTGAAGAAATCGTCATAGTGGTTTGCTAAAAAGAAAGAAGGAGAGACAAATGTTGTTATTCAAGAGAGAAGGGTTAATCCTCCTAAGATAAATCATCAGCACCATCAACAGGTTTCCTCAGTAACTCCAATTGTTAATATAGCTTCGACTACAATCACTTATCAAATACCAACCCCTCAAGGAAATCAAGGGTGGGATCAGAGGAGAGAGGATTTTGACTATATCTCCATGTGTTATGCAGAGTTACTCCCAGCATTGAACCAGAAAAAGTTTGTCTAGACTAGACCACCCCCTGTTATACCATCATCATTGCCTTGCTACTACAAGGAAGGTCGAACGTGCGCTTTCCATCAGGGTGCACCAGGGCATAATGTGGAAAACTGTTATCCTCTGAAGTCCGAGGTATAGAAAATGGTGAGATATGGCCTTTTGTCCTTCAGATATGTCAGCCCAAATGTAAAAGATTATCCTCTACCAAAGCATGGAGGAACAAATGATGTTAACATGGTTGTTGTTTGTCCAGGGGACTTCTGCATTTGTGATATTAACTTGGGTAGAGGAGACTTGGTAAAGATGCATGCATACCTTGGCGATTTTAGTTACTATACTCATGACCATACTGGTCGTGGTATCTGTAGTACTGATATACAAGGTTGCGATAAGATAAAGGTTGATTTACAGGAGATAATGGATGAAGGACTCATCCATATAATCATACATAGGGCAGAATATGAGGAGGAAGTGAACATGGTATTTGAATGTCCTAGAGAGTTCTGGATCTTTGATGTGGACCATATGAATGATGATCTCGTGCAATTGCATGCTACCTTTTTCCAAATGGTTAGTAGGTGGAGCACCACTATGGATATTGCCGAGTTTGCTGCAGGGATTCCCAAGGATAATCCATTGTAAGAAGAGGCATTCAGTTGTTATTGGATAATGGAACTATCAAAGTTTCGATCCAAAGAGGTGATTATCATGAGGTTAACAAGATTAAGGTTTGTTTGGCTGAGGATGAATTAGATAATGAATATTCTTTGGCGGATGAATTCTTTTTCTTAGATGAGGATATGTTCTCCAACGTTGATTCTTTGATACACAAATTTTCTGAAGAAGGTGCAAATGTAATTGTGCCCTATTTTAATGATTCTACCCCCGTTGAAATTGAATACTGTAGCAAGTCATTTGTTGCCCCAGTGGTGATTTGCTTGCTAGGGCCTGTTCCTTACAAATCAAACAAAGTTGTACCGTACAAGTACAATTCCCTTATTTTAGAGGATGGTGTGGAAGTTCCCATCCAGCCGTTGTCTAGCCTCGAGAATATTGCTGAGTCTGGTAGAGTGACCCACAGTGGTCATGTATTTGCACCGGTTGTTTGGGGAAATGATAATGATGGTAAGAAAATTGTGGAAAGTGCAGAGAATAAGAAAGCTGTAGGGGAGTCCAGTGGTGCTACCCTGGAGAAAGATGTGGATGAAATTTTGAAGATTATCAAAATGAGAGACTACATAATTGTAGATCAGCTATTGCAGACCCCTTCAAAGATATCTATCCTAGCATTGTTGATGAATTCTTCCGCCCATAGAGAATCTTTAATGTGGGTGTTGGATCAAGCCTTCGTGGAGTATGATATGCCATTAGATCAATTCAGTAGTGTGGTAGGTAATATTACATCTTGTAATAACCTAAGCTTTTAGGATGATGAATTTCCTGAGGAAGGGAGGAATCACAATCTAGCTCTCCACATATCCATGAACTGTAAAAATGATTCATTGTCAAATATGCTGATTGATAATGGGTCCGCCTTAAATGTTATACCGAAGAGCATGCTGATGAATTTGAAATATCAATGGGCTCCCATGCACCCAAGTGGTATTATTGTAAAAGCCTTCGATGGATCAAGGAAGTCAGTTATTGGGGAAGTGGATCTGCCTATTCACATAGGCCCACATCTTTTCCAGATCACTTTCTAAGTCATGGATATTGTGTCTGCATACAACTATTTACTGGGAAGACCATGGATACATGAAGAAGGGGTTGTCACTTCAACTCTACACCAAAAAATTAAATATGTGCGCGGAGGTAAAGTGGTTATTATAAATTGAGAGCAAGCATTACTGATTTCTCATCTATCATCTTGAAGGGGTGAAAAACACAAGAAGGGGGGGGGTTGAATTGTAAAACTGAAATCTTAAAGCAATTGACAAGATATTTTTATCCTGGTTCGTTTGATCTCAAACTACTCCAGTCCACCCGTCAAGGTGATTTCGCCTCTCTCCAACGAGGTCTTAATTCACTATATTCAACTGAATATTACAGACTGCTTTAACAACTGCTAAAGCCTTCTTGATTCAAACCACAATCCGGTTTGTCAAGGCAACACTTTCTTACAAAGGTATAAAACAATGTGTGTGAATGTTTTCTACAAAACTTTATCACAACTGTGATGTATACACAAATTAAGCTTAGAAACTAGATTGCTAAACAGAAATAGAATATCAGAGTATGGTTTAGCAAAACTGGTAGAATGAAGATTATTGTTCAGCTTTGTGCGTGTAGAGATTTTGAGAGCATTAGCCATTATAATCTTCGAAGCCTTGTTTATATAGCACTTGAGAAGATGAACGTTGAATGCAATATTCTTGATTCAATGCTAATAACAAGCTTTCCTTTTTGAGCAAATCTTGTCTGGAATGAAGCCGTTGGAATTAATTAGCGTTCAATGCACAGTACCGTTGCTTCTTCAATGCACGTTCTGGCTTGGCTCATTCTGATTCTGCTTCGCTGCTGATGAACTATTGTGTTTCTGTATCAGAGTGTTTACGCGCAGTTCTGTTCATCAAGCTTCAGCATGTACTTGAGTTGATCATCTGATCTTGACGTTCTGATTCAGCAACTTCTGATGCTGGTGTATGAAATCAAATTCTGATGCTGAAGAAGTGATCTTGCTTATTTTAATCAGCGTATCTGCAAGTCAGAGCATAGTAATTTTAGGCAGCATATAGTTCAAACATGAAACATATAAATACTATATCTTTTCACTTTGTTATCATCAAAACTCAAATATAGGGTAGTAGATTCAAACATTGTTCTAACAATCTCCCCCTTTTTGATGATGACAAAAACTAGATATTTTAAATGAAAAATAACGTGAAAAGGCATCTGGGAAATGTTTCAGAGTTGAGAAGTAAGGAGAAATCAGAGTTAAGAGATACTCCCCCTGAGTTGATTACTTCCCTTTGATGATACGTGTACTTCAGGATCAGATCTTTTTCTTTCTTTGAACATCAGATTATCAGAGTCTTGACTTATCAGAGAGCAGAGCTTCAGAGCTTTTCTTGTCAGAGCTTTGCTTTGGATCAGAGTGTTAGGTAGATCAGAACTTCATATTGATCAGAGCAATGTTGATCAGAGCTTCTACATTTTGATCAGAGCTTCTAGTCTTCATAGTGTCCAGGAGCTTCCTTGTGCCTGTAGACTTAAAACAAAACAGAAAAAAAAACATTTCAAGTAATAGAGTTAGAATGTTTGAGAATTTCTGTCTAGTTAGCCGTTATTGATTTAAATATCATTCTTGTTCTCCCCCTTTTTGTCAGCAATCAAAAAGTGTTGGTGATGTGCTAAAACAATTTGATCAGAAAAACTAATCATATTAAGATAGTTCAGAATCAGAGCAAGAGAATGTTACAAAAACTTAATCAGAACAGTACATCAGAAAATGAAGAAAACATAAAAAAGTTATGCATGAAAAAGATTTAAGGTTGAGGGGGCATGCGTGAGAACAGGCTCTCCAGCATTGCTTGAATCTTTTCAGAAGTTTCATTCTGCTTCTGAACCATGTTGACCACAGTGTCAATTTTGCTGTCCTACACATCCATTCGTGCTTTCATCTTCTGATCATTCTCTTCCATCCGCTGCTGTAGACGCAAGTCATTCAGCCTTAATTCTTCCAGAGTCTGCCTGTCCAAGGCAGCTTGAGAAGCATCAGAAGGAGGAAGCTTCTCAGAACTTTCAGCGACATCTTCTGCTGGATTTTCTTCAGCCTGAATGGTCTTGTCTTCTTCTGATGGTTGCACCTTTGCAGCTTGCTCTTTCTCAGACCAAGATTCACTGTCCAGAGGGAGCACAACTTCTTGAGGCAGCTGACTTTCAACTTCCTTCAGCAGCTTGCTGAAGTTCTGTTGAGCCTGCTCATAGTTGACATCCTGCAACTTGAGGGCTTCAGCACGTACCCATAGTCTGAACTGTGACCAGAGCTGATCAGAAGCAGCTGGGTCAATCATCTCAGGACAGACTTGCTTCAAAGAAGCAATCCATTGCAGCACACCTGTTTCAAAATTCAAAATACCAGAGCCAACATCTGGTTGCTTTGGTTTGGGAATGGCAATTTTGTGTCTTAAATCAGCAAGACGTTCAAGACTTGTTAAGTCAATGAAAGTTCTGCTGGGGTTTTCAGAGGTTTGCTGAGAGGGTGTTTGTTTTGGAGGAAGGGTATCAGAATCAGAGTCAGATATTTCGATTGGAGTGGATGGAGGTTTGGGAGTATTTGGAGGTGTTGATTCCTCTGAAGATGGTAACTGGGGCATGACAATAGTGGTTCCACATGGCAACTGGATTGCCAGCGGTGAAGGTTGAGGTGAGTGAGGGTCAGATTTATGAGGAGAAGGGGTTTTGGAATGGTGAAACTCTGTTTGTGGTGAAGGTGGATTTATTTCTGGTTGAGGAGGTGGAATCTCTGATTGCTCAGGGATCAGAGGTTCTTCTGTGAGAGGTTGTTTTTGTTGTGGTTCTGATTCTGGTTGTTGTTGTATTTCTGGTTCAGGTTGTGGTTCTGGTTGTGGAGGAGGAATATTTAGTGGTTCAGAATTTGGTTGAGCAGAAGCATGTTCACGCTCAATATCAGCTAGCACTCGATCAAGTGCTGGTGTTGTTGAAACTGTTGGTTGTTTGGGAATTTTAGTTCTGGGTCTTCTGAGTAGTAAGGCCTCAGAAGGGTCTTCTGGTATGGTTTCATCAATGGTAGGGATTGGAATGGATATTCTGTGAGAGGTTTGAGAAGGGGCAGCAGATGTTGGAATAGTAGATGAAATTAAAACAGGGGCAGTAGATGAAATACCTCTTTTCTTTGGAGTCTGATGAGATGATCCTTCTGCTGGCGCTTTCCTCTTCTTTGTCTTCTTCTGAGTCACTGCTGGTTGGGTTTGACTCAGATCTTTGATCTTCAGCTTTGAACCTGTATCTTCTGCCTTGTACGCATCTGGGTACCTGAGAAACATCTCTGGTTTGGATTCCATTTCAGAAAATATTGGAAAATCACTCAGAGGCACTCTTCTGCTGGAGATATCAGCAGTTGAAGTAGCTCTGGGTTCCTTCTGAATATTTTCTATCAGCTTCATCTTTTTCAGGTTCTTAGCATTCAGCGGTTTCCCAATAGTTGGTTCAATAGTGCTCATTTCCTGAGCTTCAATCAGATGTTCAATCAGCCTATTCTCTGTCAGAATATCTGATATAAGCCTTCCAAACGGTATCCAGTCCCTCTTGGTCCTTTCTTCTTCTCTTGTTTCTTTGACACTGGTCTTGAGATGGTTGAACAGGAAGTGTGCCAGATTGATCTTTACCCTCTGATCAATAAAGTAGATCAGAAACTGCTGATCCACGTTTATATAATCAGGAGAACTTGTTGGTTTCCTGTGGTTGAAGCAGCCAAGAACAATCTTAGCCCATACTCTGCAGTGATCCTTCAGATCCTTAATTTTGCTGCTGGGCATTCCAAGAGTGAAAATTCTGTTGGCTACCACACCTATATCAGGGCATCTTTCAGCCATGTCCACACAACAGACTCCACCACCACTTTGACCGATTAGCCTAGCAATGAGATCTTCAGAAATCACAATCTTCTTTCCCATGACAGAAGAGATGACTAGATGTTTAGAAACCTTGGCGTGAATCCAAAATTCCTTGACTAGCGCTGGGAATGTTGGTCCAACCAACCTATCGAAATACCTCTCCCACTTTTGAGCCCTAATTTCTTCAGTTAGGTCAAATCCATTTTCCTTCAAACTTTCAAAGTCGATGATTAACTCAGAGAGAACTTCAAGGTTCTTTACCGGTGTGAGAAGAGTTCTGAGGGGCACCTGATATTGCTCAGAAGTTGCTTTCTTCTGATTGCCTGCAGAAATGCTGGAGGATGCCATTGTTCACACTAAAAAAGCTTTGAGAATGAATTGAGAGAAAAAGGTTGTAGGAGATAAACTCAGAAATATGCAGAAAATGCTTGAGTGATTATGAGAAAGCGTAAAGAATAAGAATGAAGGATTAATGTGCTTAAATAGAGTTTTTCAAAATTATTTTGAAAAATTAAACGTTTTTAAGAGAGAGAAAAAATAATGATTGCCATTTAACAAGCGTGATTACTTTTCATTAAATGCTTGCTGATTTTGGGGGATTTGAGAAAGATACTTAAAAACGGTTACCAGACATGTGTCTCAATGCACCCAATCAGCGCTTTGCCTTCTCAGAAGCGTGCACGCGTTCTGCTTCAGAGATTTGCTGATGATTGGATGACACTTGTTTGATGTAGTGATCAGCACGTCTGTCTTTGAGATTAGACTCTCAGATCTTTAGACTTGCATCTGATACAATCTGCATGTTCTATCTTTCTGAAAGGAGATTGATCAGAAGTTCACAGTAAAATAATTACATTCTGAAGATAAATATATGGAATTAAAACATTTTCATTCTGGGCATACTTTCATGCTGAGATGTTTCAGAATGAAATTGAACCTATCTTCTGAAAGGGGTTTAGTAAAGATATCAGCCCATTGATGGTCTGTATCTATAAATTTTAAGTTTAAAATACCTTTCTGAATATAGTCCCTAATGAAATGATGTTTTATTTCTATATGCTTAGCTCTAGAATGTAAAATAGGATTCTTACTTAAGCAAATAGCAGAAGTATTATCACAAAGTATAAGAATGTTACTCTCAAAAATCTGGAAGTCTTCAAGCTGACTTTTCATCCAGAGCATTTGTGTGCTACATCCTGCTGCTGCTATGTACTCAGCTTCTGCTGTTGACAGAGCAATTGTTGACTGCCTTTTGCTGGACCACGAGATCAGATTTTCTCCCAGAAACTGGCAGCTTCCAGAAGTACTTTTACGTTCCACTCTGTCTCTAGCAAAATCAGCATCACAGTAGCCTACTAAGCTGTAATCACTAGATTTTCTATAAAACAAACCCAGATTAGTAGTACCTTTCAGATACTTGAAAATTCGCTCAACAGCTGTTAAGTGAGATTCTCTAGGATCTGATTGGAATCTAGCACAAATACATACGCTGAATAAGATATCAGGTCTTGAAGCTGTCAGATAAAGGAGAGAACCAATCATACCTCTGTAGACTTTCTGTTCTACACTTTTGCTTACCTCTTCTCTTTCCAGAATGCAAGTAGGATGTATTGGAATCTTTGATGGCTTACATTCTGAGAGGTCAAATTTCTTCAGAAGATCTCTGATGTATTTGCTCTGATGAATGTAAGTTCCTTCTGGAGTTTGATTGATCTGAATTCCTAGAAAGAATTTCAGTTCCCCCATGAGGCTCATCTCAAATTCTGCCTGCATACACTTAGCAAATTTTCTTCCAAGAGAAGGATTAGTAGAACCAAAAATGATATCATCAACATAAATTTGACAGACTAAAATGTCACTCTTAACTGTTTTACAGAATAGAGTAGTGTCCACTTTCCCTCTGGTGAATTCATTTTCAAGCAGAAAGTTACTTAGCCTTTCATACCAAGCTCTGGGAGCTTGTTTCAGACCATACAGTGACTTCTTTAGTTTGAAAACATGTTCTGGATGTTTTGTATTTTCAAAACCTGGGGGTTGGTGAACATAAACTTCTTCTTCTATATAACCATTTAAGAATGCACTTTTGACATCCATCTGATACAGAGTGATGCCTCTATTAACAGCAAATGAAATTAAAAGTCTGATAGATTCTAACCAGTCGTGCCTTGTTTCTGATGACTTCACCTTGTTCATTTAGCTTGTTTCTGAACACCCATCTTGTTCCAATGACGTTGAATCCTTTTGGTCTGGGAACGAGATCCCATACGTCGTTTCTGGTGAATTGATTCAGCTCTTCTTGCATTGCCAGAATCCAGTCATTATCCAGAAGTGCTTCATCAATAGAAGAAGGTTCAATCAGAGACACAAGTCCCATAAGAGTTTCTTCAGAGTTTCTGAAGCTTGCTCTTGTTCTGATTGGATCTTCCTTTCTTCCTAGGATAGTCTCTTCTGGGTGATCCAAACTGCTTCTGGGTAATCTCTTCTGAGGTTGATCAGCAGCAGTTGTAGGATTTCTAGCATTGCTCCTTTCAGACGTTGAAGGAATGTCTGTGTTGAGAGCTTCTGATGACTTGTCTTCAGAACCTGCAAATTCAATTTCTATACCTGCAAAAGTTTCATTCTGCTTTGACTTTTCAGAGTCAAGCTTATCATCAAAACGAACACTGATTGATTCTTCCACAATCTGTGTTTCTGTATTGTATACTCTGTACCCTCTTGAGCGTTCAGAGTATCCTAACATAATACACTTCTGTGCCTTAGAATCAAACTTGTTCAAATAATTCTTCGTATTCAATATAAAGCAAGTACATCCAAATGGATGAAAATACGAAATGTTGGGCTTTCTGTTCTTCCACAATTCATATGGAGTCTTTTCCAGAATGGGTCTTATTGAGATTCTATTCTGAATGTAGCACGCTGTGTTTATTGCCTCTGCCCAGAAAGTCTTAGCAACGTTTGTCTCATTGATCATGGTTCTGGCCATTTCTTGCAATGTTCTGTTCTTTCGTTCTACAACTCCATTTTGTTGGGGAGTTCTAGGACAAGAGAAATCATGCAAAATGCCTTTGTCATTAAAGAATGACTCAAAATCTTTATTTTCAAATTCTCCACCATGATCACTTCTGACTTTAACGATTCTAAGATCTTTTTCATTCTGAACTTGGTTACAGAAGGTAACAAACACAGAGTGTGACTCGTCCTTGTGTCTTAAGAACTTTACCCATGTCCATCTGCTATAGTCATCTACGATTACTAACCCATACTTCTTACCACTGACTGAAGCAGTTTTAACTGGTCCAATTAAGTCAATGTGCAGAAGTTCTAATGGCTTAGAGGTAGAAACAACATTTTTGGATTTAAAAGAAGGTTTTGCAAATTTGCCTTTCTGACATGCTTCACACAGAGCATCTGAATTGAACTTCAGATTAGGAAGTCCTCTGACCAGATTGAGTTTGTTAATCTGAGATATTCTTCTCATACTAACATGCCCCAATCTTCTGTGCCAGATCCACTGCTCGTTGTTAACAGACAGAAGACATTTTACGTTCTGACTCTTTAGTTCAGAAAGTTTGATTTTGTAAATGTTGTTTTTCCTCTTTCCATTAAACAGGATAGTCCCATCTTTCTGACTAACAGCTTTACATGATTTTTGATTAAAGATTATATCATAACCGTTATCACTTAATTGACTTATGGATAACAGATTATGCATCAATCCATCTACTAGCAGAACATTATTAATAGAGGGAAGATTTCCATTACCTACAGTTCCAGAGCCAATTATCTTTCCCCTCTGATTGCCTCCAAAGCCAACGTGGCCTCCAGGCTTAAGTTCCAGGCTTTGGAACATATGCCTTCTTCCCGTCATGTGTCGTGAGCAGCCAGAGTCCAGGTACCATGACTGGTGTTTCTGACTTGCTGCTAAAGATATCTGCAACATGTATTATTTTATCCTTAGGTACCCAGATCTTCTTGGGTCCTGATTTGTTAGTTTTACCAAAACTCTGGTTGAATTTTGGTTTCACAGAGTGCTTACTGCTAGTATATTTGATGTCATGTGTGTGACCATACACAAAGTGTGAATTTAAAGGAGTGTGTTTAATGGTTAAATCCATGACATTCTTTGGTGTAGGAACCTTACCTAGGTATCCTATTCCTTTCCTGCCGTTTCTGCTAACTCCATAGATCATTGAAGCCATTCTGCTTCTATCTATGCTTTTAGCAAGGAACTTCTGGAAACTGTGATCATACTCCTTGATGATCTCATCAGCGTTGCTGGGAGTTTCAGAAATTGGTTCCTTCTGAGAGTTTTGTAAAGAGTTTTCTAATTTTGAAATTTTATCTCTCAGCTCAGAGTTTTCCAATTTGAGACTCTCAGACTTATTAGAGTCAGATTCAAGATTCCTTTTTAGGTCTCTGAATTTAGCTCTAATCTGCTGATAACGTTCCAAAATTTCATTAAGGCTTTCAGCAAGTTCAGCCTTTGTAAAATTAACAGCGAAGTTAGGAAATACCTCTTCTGTGTCTGATTCTGAGTCTGATTCAGAAGCTTCACTATCATCTGGAATGTTAGCCATGAGCGCTATGTTTGCCCTTTCATCATCTGATTCTGAGTCAGCTTCAGACGAGTCAGAGTCATCCCATGTGGCCATGAGACTTTTCTTCTTCTCTCTTCCAAACTTCTTTTTGGGCTTTTCCCTCTGAAGCTTTGGGTAGTCACTCTTGTAGTGTCCTTGCTCATTGCACTCGTAGCAGATGATGTCTTTTGTGTTTGGCTTCTTGCTACTGGAGGAGCCTTCAGATCTTCTGTATCCAGAGGAAGAATCTGTCCTTCTGTATCTGGAAGAAGACTCGTTCTGATCAGATCTTCTGGGATTCCTGAACTTCCTTTGTCTTTGCTTCCACAGTTGATTTACTCTTCTGGAGAGAAGGGAAAGTTCGTCTTCTTCTGATGAGGATCCATCAGATGTTTCTTCAACTGCCTGCAAAACTTTAGACTCAGATTTTCTGTTAGATTTTAATGCTAAAGGCTTACCTTGCTTCTGAGGCTCATCAGCTTCTAGCTCTATCTCATGACTTCTGAGGGAGCTTATAAGTTCCTCCAGAGTGATTTTGTTGAGATCTTTCGCTAGCTTCAGAGCAGTAACCATAGGCCTCCACTGCTTGGGTAAACTTCTGATTATCTTCTTGACATGGTCAGCAGTAGAGTATCCTTTGTCCAGAACTTTGAGACCAGCTACCAGAATCTGGAATCTAGAGAACATAGTTTCAATGGATTCAGATTCTTCCATTTTGAACGCCTCATACTTCTGAATGAGCGCCAGAGCTTTTGTTTCTTTGACTTGAACATTGCCCTCATGCGTCATTCTGAGAGAATCAAAGATGTTCTTAGCTGTGTCTCTGTTGGAGATCTTTTCATACTCAGTATAGGAGATGGCACTGAGGAGGATGGTTCTGGCCTTATGGTGATTCTTGAAATCACGCTTTTGTTGATCAGTCATTGATTTTCTATCAATCTTCTGACCACTTGCATTCACAGGGTGCGTGTATCCATCTGTCACCATATCCCACAGATCAGCATCATGTGCTAGAAAGAAGCTTTCAATTATGTCTTTCCAGTAATCAAAGTTTTCTCCATCAAAGACTGGAGGTTTGCCGCTGAATCTGTCTCTGTCCTCATTGTTGTCATTGCTGAAGTGAGAGTTGTTTCCTGCCATTGTGTTTTTCTGACGCTGGATCTTGTACTGACACGGTTAAGTGTTTTAGCTCAGAACCAGGCGCTCTGATGCCAATTGAAGGGGTGAAAAACACAAGAAGGGGGGGTTGAATTGTAAAACTGAAATCTTAAAGCAATTGACAAGATATTTTTATCCTGGTTCGTTTGATCTCAAACTACTCCAGTCCACCCGTCAAGGTGATTTCGCCTCTCTCCAACGAGGTCTTAATTCACTATATTCAACTGAATATTACAGACTGCTTTAACAACTGCTAAAGCCTTCTTGATTCAAACCACAATCCGGTTTGTCAAGGCAACACTTTCTTACAAAGGTATAAAACAATGTGTGTGAATGTTTTCTACAAAACTTTATCACAACTGTGATGTATACACAAATTAAGCTTAGAAACTAGATTGCTAAACAGAAATAGAATATCAGAGTATGGTTTAGCAAAACTGGTAGAATGAAGATTATTGTTCAGCTTTGTGCGTGTAGAGATTTTGAGAGCATTAGCCATTATAATCTTCGAAGCCTTGTTTATATAGCACTTGAGAAGATGAACGTTGAATGCAATATTCTTGATTCAATGCTAATAACAAGCTTTCCTTTTTGAGCAGATCTTGTCTGGAATGAAGCCGTTGGAATTAATTAGCGTTCAATGCACAGTACCGTTGCTTCTTCAATGCACGTTCTGGCTTGGCTCATTCTGATTCTGCTTCGCTGCTGATGAACTATTGTGTTTCTGTATCAGAGTGTTTACGCGCAGTTCTGTTCATCAAGCTTCAGCATGTACTTGAGTTGATCATCTGATCTTGACGTTCTGATTCAGCAACTTCTGATGTTGGTGTATGAAATCAAATTCTGATGCTGAAGAAGTGATCTTGCTTATTTTAATCAGCGTATCTGCAAGTCAGAGCATAGTAATTTTAGGCAGCATATAGTTCAAACATGAAACATATAAATACTATATCTTTTCACTTTGTTATCATCAAAACTCAAATATAGGGTAGTAGATTCAAACATTGTTCTAACACATCTTTCAGTGTTGTAAAAGCAGATGAAGCTGCTGTTGGAACGCAGTCCAAAGATTTGTCCATTGATAACATGATAGAGAATTAGAATTATATGGTTAACTCCATCCAACAACTATCAAAATGTTTTTCACAGTGGAGGTTACATTCATCCAACTATTTCTGGAATCAATGTTATTGTGGAGAATAAAGAAGAGTAGGAAATGCCGTATTATGTGACGTCTGGAGTCAAAGTCCAGAACTGAGTCACTATTGATGTTCCCACTTGCATCCATGTATCAAAGTAATTTGTTTTTGTTTATCTTTGCAAAAAGCTTTCACTCTTCCCAAGGTGAAAGTTAATATTGTATGGGCTTATCTGTTTGCTTTGCTCATTAAAATCATAAATAAAGTTGTCTTTGATTCCTAAATTGTGTCTTTATTTTCTGCTTTTTCTTAGAAAATGGTAATTAGAAAAAAAAACCCTTTTTGGAATAAATAATAACTGAAAATAAATATACATAATCACTTGATATATGTGTCAGTTTCTAAAAGCAATCATAAATCATATATGCAGATTAATTTAAAAACCCGTTGAATACAATGACCCTGCATCCTCTCCCAACTTTGAATATCATGTGTATGGTGCCGAAGAAGAAGAATATGATAACATTCAAGAAGAGTTTTCACGGTTTCTTGAGCGTGAGGAAAATGCCATTCAGTCGTATAAAGAGCCGTTGGAGACAATCAATTTGGGTTCAGAGGAAGATACGAAAGAAGTCAAGATTGGAGCATTGTTGCATCCCGACGTGAAGAGCGGTTTGGTTGAACTGTTGAAAGAGTATGTGGATATTTTTGCTTGGTCTTACCAAGACATGCCTAGTCTAGATACTGATATTGTGTAGCATCATTTGCCTCTAAAGCTAGAGTACCCGCTAGTCAAGTACAAATTGCGAAGAACTCACCCTTATATGGAAGTGAAAATTAAAGAAGAAATATTAAAGCAGATTAATTCCAGTTTTTTTGTAACATCAGTGTACCCTCAGAGGATTGCCAATATTTCCCCAGTACCAAAGAAAGACGGAAAAGATCACATGTGCATTGATTATAGAGATTTAAACAGAGCTAGTCTAAAAGATGATTTTCCATTACCACATATTGATATGTTGGTTGATAGTACAACAAATTTCAAAGTTTTCTCGTTCACAGACGAATTTTCCGGATATAATCAAATCATAATAGATCTTGAGGATACGGAAAAAACAACATTTATCACACCCTGGGGAACATTCTGTTAGAATGATTCCCTTCGGGTTGAAGAACGCTGGTGCAGCGTACCAGAGGGCTATGACAACCCTATTCCATGATTTGATGCATGAGTAAATTGAGGTATATGTTGATAATATGATTTCCAAATCACAAATCAAAGATGGGCATGTAGAAGATTTGTTGAAGTTGTTTAAGCATTTGAGGAAGTATCATCTCCGTTTGAATTCAAACAAATGCACCTTTGATGTCCAATCAGGGAAGTTTTTAGGTTTCATTGTCAGCCGAAAAGGAATTGAAGTTTACCTTGATAAAGTCATAGAAATTCAAGAAATGCCTGCGCCAAGAACTGAAAATCAAGTTAGAGGCTTCCTTGGACGTCTGAATTACATTTCCAGATTCAGTTCCCATATGACTGCAATGTGTGAACCTATCTTTAAGTTGTTAAAGAAAGATCAAGGTTGTGTATAGATAGATGATTGCCAAATGGCATCTTAAAGTATCAAAGAGTATATGCTTGAACCTCCTATCTTGCTTCCTCCCGTTGAAGGAAGACCATTGATCATGTATCTGACAGTGTTAGATAATTCTATGGGATGTATTTTGGGACAACAAGATGAAACAAGAAAGAAGGAATATGCCATTTATCATCTCAGCATGAAGTTTACTGACTGTGTTTAACAATATTCTATGCTGGAAAAGATGTGTTATGCTCTGACCTGGGCGGAAAATCGTTTGCGGCAATATATGTTGAATCATACTACTTGGTTGATTTCCAAAATGGATCCAATTAAGTATATTTTTAAAAATCCTGCTCTTACTGGGAGAATTTCCCATTGGAAGATGTTGTTGTCTGAATATGATATTGAATATTATACTCAGAAGGCTATAAAAAGTAGTGTGTTGGCATATTATCTTACGAACCAACCGGTTGATGATTATCAGTCTGTTAAATATGATTTCCCTGATGAGGATATTATTTTTCTGAAAGCAAAATATTGTGATGAACTGTTTCCTGGGGAACGTCCTGATCCTGAATCCGGGGGGGGGGGGGGGGTATGGTATTTGATTGAGCTGTAAATGCTTATGGGAAACAGAATTTGTGTTGTGATTATCACTCCTCATGGATCACACAGAATTTGTGTTGTGATTATCACTCCTCAAGGCTGTCATTTGATTGTACCAATAATATGGCAGAGTATGAGGCTTGTATCATGGGTCTCGAGGATGCCATTGATCTCATAATCAAAGCCATAGATGTATATGGTGATCCATTTTTGGTAGTAAATCAGATTAAAGGAGAATGGGATACTCGTCACCCTGGCTTGATCCCTTACAAAGATATGCTAGAAGATTATTACCCTTCTTTAACAAAGTTGAATTCCATCATGTTCCCAGAGATGAAAATCAGATGGCAGATGCTTTGGCGACTCTGGCTTCTATGTATCAAGTGAATACTTGGAACGATGTTCCTCGTATCACAGTGTGACGTTTGGATAGTCTATCTCATGTGTTTGTGACTGAGGAAGTGTCAGATGAAAAACCTTGGTATTATGATATAAGGAACTTTCTCCAGACTTAGGAATACCCGTCTGGTGCATCAAATAAATATAGAAAGACATTGAGAAGGTTGGTAGGTAGCTTTTTCCTCAACGAAGATGTGTTATACAAAAGAAATTATGACATGGTCTTGCTCAGATGCGTGGATAGACACGAAGCAGACATATTGATGCATGAAGTCCATGAAGGTTCCTTTGGTACTAATGCCAATGGACATTCGATGGAAATTAAGATGCTTAGGGCAGGTTATTATTAGCTGACAATGGAAACTGATTGTTACAAATTTGCAAATAAGTGTCATAAGTTCCAGATTTATGCTGACAAAATCCATGTTCCTCTGACACTTCTCAATGTTATTTCTTCCCCATGTCCCTTCTCTATGTGGGGTATTGACATGATTGAAATTATTGAACCCAAGGCATCAAATGGACATGGATTCATCTTGGTGGAAATTGACTACTTTACCAAATGGGTGGAAGCAGCTTCATATGCTAATGTCACTAAGCAGGTGATCGTGCGCTTTATCAAGAACAATTTCATATGCCAGTATGTTATGCCAAGAAGGACTATCATCGACAATGGCTCAAATATGAATAATAAGATGATGAAAGAACTTTGTGAAGAATTCAAGATTGCCCATCACAATTCATCTCCCTACAGGCCAAAGATGAATGGGGTTGTTGAAGTTGCTAATAAGAACATCAAGAAGATCATCCAGAAAATGGTTGTCACTTATAAAGATTGGCATGATATGCTCCCTTTTGCTTTGCATGGCTATCGAACATTTGTCTGCACTTTAATAGGATCAACCCCTTTCTCTCTTGTGTATGGCATGGAAGAAGTTCTCCCTATTGAAGTTGAGATTCCCTCTTTACGCGTGATAATGGAAACCAAGTTGTCAGAGGCTGAATGGTTCTAGACCAGGTTTGACTAGTTGAATTTGATTGAAGATAAATGAATGACGACCTTATGTCATGGTCAATTATACCATAAAATAATGAACAAAGCTTTTGATAAGAAGGTCAAACCTCGTGAATTCAGAGAAGGTGACCTCGTGCTCAGGAAGATCATGTTTTTCAATGTTGAATC
Source organism: Vicia faba (assembly GCA_948472305.1). Lineage (NCBI taxonomy): Eukaryota > Viridiplantae > Streptophyta > Magnoliopsida > Fabales > Fabaceae > Vicia > Vicia faba. The sequence goes on from OX451740.1 coordinate 837,682,550, forward strand.
TAGGGGCAAGTGGACTCCCAATTATGAAGGCCCATATGTTATCTAGAAAGCCTTCTCTGACGGTCCATTGATTCTTGAAACTATGGATGGCGAAGAATTCCCACGTCCAATGAATTCTGATGCAGTTATGAAATAGTTCGTCTAAAGAAATAAAAGAACAGCTCGCTAAGTTGATAACCCAAAAGGGCAGCTTGGGAAAAAAAGGAGCGTCTCGGTAGGCTGAAAATACGAAAGGAGGTCTATGCAAAAATTAAAGACACAAACAGAATAAATTTTCCCGGTAGGCTGAAAACCCGCAAGGGAAACCTAGGAAAAAGTTAGGGATTTCTTGGCAAGTAACTGCATTAGACAAGACTTGATCATTGAAGCAACAATCTTCTTGAACCCTCACCACTCTTTAACTGAAGTCGCTGCTCAGGTAATCAAAGTTGTTAGGCATAATAGTGGCCATTGTATTTCAATGTATCTTTTCCAATATATATTACCATTTTCCAAACTTTGTAATCATCTATGGAGTCTCGCCATTCGTAGACTACCATTTTATTAATAAGGTTTGAGTTTTTGTCCAATTCTTTGCAGTCCTTATTTTGTTTAGTTTATGAATACTTCATTTAGTATTGATAGTAATTTTCAAAGCGAACAGATTAAATAACAAAAATTGTTTTTTGAAAATAATTTACAAATTACTTCTTGCTTTATATTTTATGATTCAAAGAGAACAAAAATAGTGACTCCAAGGATGGACGAACTCTGAAATTTTGGAAGTATGAATCCCCCAGGAAGGGCTCTCCCAGGTCACTTTTGCTTGTTTGAGTACGATTTTCTTATGCTTCTTAGATAATTGAAGATGATATCAATCGATGTATGGTGCAATATTGGGTTTGTAATCCCATTTCCCCCAGTCAAGTCTCTATTCATCTTGATTTCAGGTTTGCAGGGTCTGAGGTCTCTATCCGGTTTCCCCAGTGAGTTAACCAGACAAGGGCAATGTCTCTTCTAAGAAATGTTGAAACAGTTGTCAACTTTTTGGGTTTTCTCCCGCCAAGTGTTGGATTTGATTTAAAAATTCCATAAGTTTGATTTCTTGTTGTAATGTTTAACTTCTTAAATCCCTGGATAAGGCTATCCCCGTGAAGTTTCATAAGTTCTACCTAGAGAAGTTGGTATAATACTCACTCTCAGTATTGAAGAATGTATCTTGGTTTCCCCTCAGAGATGTGTTATTTCCCTCCCAATGAAGTAAGTACAATATCCACAGTTGATGTCTCAACAATATGGTATTGTTTCCCCCATTGAAATCACTATCGCAATCCCCAATAGAAGTATAGACCGTGAAAACATTTGTTTTCCCCATTGAGGTTTGTGTGATTTTCCCCGATGAAGCCTGGAGAAGGATGTTATACCCTTGTATCTGTACTGATTTATTGCAATTATTTGATTATTTTTGGATTATGTTCCTTCCTAGTGGAGTTAAGCCATGGAGTAGGAATTTGTTTCCTCAGTCAATGCTTACTTTCTCATGAAATTTTCATCTTGGATGTGTTTTAGCCGAGTATTGACTGTACCCAAGTTGGTTTTGTCTGGTTATCCCAAGTGTTATATGTCTTTTTGTCAGCTTATACATGATAACATTCATACATTCATACATACATCATGCATAGTTGAACGTAGCAAATCATTGCTCATTTACATTCATTAATATTTTGTTGACATATTACTCTGTTTTGCATAGTTGTGTTATTCTCTCTCCAATAGAGTGTCTACCTTAAGCATAAAGTATATCCTTTCATTTTCTCCACTGAGTTATCCCTCGTGGAAGAATTTTGCTTTAGCCTTCCTATTCAACCCATTGTCTGGATGCAATGCGGTTCCCTCTTGAGTTTATTTCTCATGAGATGTTATTTTGATTGACTATTTCATTCCGATTTATTTCTGGTCGAATGGGTTGAGAATGTGGATTTATTTTGCACGAGAAAATTTTATCTCGTCAATAGGAATACATTGGCATTTCCCAAGAAATCCATATTTCATTGCCCTTGGAAGTCCTATTTCTTTCCCCCGGGAAATCATTATTGAAATTCCTCCTCATAACAGCAAGTAGCAGGTCTCTTTATTTGAGCAACATGTACTTCCCTAGCAAGCGTGTGTTGTACAATCAACATTAGGACTGGATTTGCATTATATATTTATTATTGTACTTAGGTTAACGAAAGTACATTCGTCCCAACGGTAGAGGCATTGCATGATTAAGAGTTATTGTGGGCAAGGGAAGGGGTTCGATCCCATCCTCTTGCCTATTATTTTTCTAATTTTTGCTTGCAGATCCAGTGTTCTATGGATAAGCATGTGCACCATGCATTGGTATATTGTCACCACCAGATCATCACAACGTCAGATCTAACACTCCAGATTTGGGAGTTCATGATAGGCCTCACAAGAGCCAACACTATTGGATCATACGCAGGACCCTAGGCTTCATCTTATTGGGCCTAAACGAAATCCTAGACATATACCCTTCAGTTTCTTTGTCCATCAGGCCCATTTCTTTTTTTAATTTTTATTCTTTCTTTCTTTGTTTTATTTATTTATTTGTTTACTATCACTTTTAAAAACAAAAAAAAAACTAATTTGTATTTTTATAATAAAATCACAAAAAATAGATTTAGGTTTTTCTAATTTTATTAAATTTTTGCAAGTTAATTAATTTAATTATTTTGACTTATTTTGATGAATTTAAAATCAATTAGAACTAGGTTTAATCACTTCAAATCTTTTTTTCAAGTAAAATACCAAAAATAATAGAATTAGTTTTATTTTATTGATTAGAATTAATTTTAATTAATAATCATTTCTTTTTATTAATTAAGATTAGATTTAGTTTTTATTTTCTAATTTAATTTTAAGTTTTATTTCTTAAAACAAATAAAAACAACAAAATTATTCTAAGTGTTTAGAAGTTTTTGGGTTTTTACTTCGCTTTCCATATTCGCGCGCTTATTTCGCATTTTTTCTTTCATATCGATGTAACTGCAAAAGGATGTAATAGCGGATAAATTTAGGAATTTACTTTTATTTCCCCGTTTTGATTTGTAATTCCCCCTCCCAGAAGCCATGTAATAGGGTAGCTTTAAATTCCTCACTTTCTTTTTGCATTGATATTAACTGTTAGATGTATGCTAATAGGCTTGTATGGAAAGATAAAAGCAAACTAGAAAACATAACACTCAAGAGAAAATTAACTAAAACACAACACACTTGCACACGCACACCTCTAAGGTTCCTCCACTTGTTTCCTTCGGAAAAAGAAACAATCACGACTCTCGAACATTAGAGATTTTAATGACGACCCTTTGGTTTAAAGATCATAAGTCCCTCGATGACCCTTTCGATGTTTCCTCGGTATGTGATCTTAAAACCTTAGGGTAATTACTAAGGTATCTTATTAGTTGCTTTCGTGACTGTACGATGACCCTCTCTTGTCCCTCAAAAATCCAACGATAGGGCTACCTAGTCACTAATAGTAGGATAACAATGTCTAAAGGAAAATAGGAAAAAAACAAACCTTTTGAGTAGGTAGATAGCTCCTAGTTGCTTTCTCATAAAAACAATAAAAAAAACATTTTTTTTACACATACACAAACTCTATTCTAAATATTTTCAATAACAAAAACACTTTGTATACATTCTCGACGAAACGAGAAACATTACAAAGTTCGTCGCACTAAGGCGTCTTTTCAAAATATCTTCAAAACATACTTACACAAAAAAGCATTTTCAAAGTGAGCTAGCAACTAAGATCCCATAGATAACTACGGATTGAAAGGGTGCTAACACCTCCCCTTTCCATAACCTACCCCCCTTACTCAGAAAATAATATCGAAAGGTCTTTCCTGTTCCTTTCACCCTTTCCTTTGTTAGATAAAAGAAAATTCGGTGGAGACTCTTGCTAACCGCAACATTTGTGAATAAAAATGCAAAACCAGTAAAAGTCAGTTATCCCACTGTATTACAAAACTGGCGACTCTGTTGGGGAAATAAACTATAAGTGGGGTTACCTTAGAGCTATAACATATTTAATTTTCTTATCTTGTTTAATTTGTGTGCTTTATATTTCGGGTTTATGTTTGGTTTATTGTTAAAGATCCTACACCCAGACCGGGGAACATTTTTTAGGTAAGTAGTAATAAATCATGGAGGTTGTACGGTGTATAACAATATGGATGATATGATAGCTACGTTAGCATGATACTCTGGCTTGTACTAATGTTCCTTGAGTCAGTCAAGGATAACATTAGGCTTCCACATAGTGCCATTAAGCATTAACTGACCTTTAGAACCTTAAATTGACTCATCTTAGCCATTAGAAAGTAGTGAGATGGTCGACTTTGGTGCAGACCGAAGTTAGTTGATACTCGATGCTACACTCATTGAGATTGGACTTTTGGGTTATTTTGGTCGTAATTTAGATGCTTGAGCTGAAACAATTCCTGAGAGAAAGATCAACGATATGAGATCCCTAGAACCCGATTACTATTGCTAGAACAGGTTGAGCTAACTAAACTTCAAAAGGGTACATACCTATAGACCTCATGCAAGCCTTCAAACCTAAGGTCTTTGTGTGACTTTTTTGTGTTTGCTATTTTGTTTTAAGCATGAACATGACATCATAAACATCATAACATATCATTTGCACTAACCATTTCAGGGACCTGGAGATTTATCTCTTCTCTGTTTTGTAGGTTATGGATTCCGCTCGTAGAAATACCATTCGAATCAACTTCGTAGGAATATCTTCCAAGCTTAGGGAATCGGTCTTTTAAAGGTTCCTGAAAGTTCCCAATTCAATAGAAAGCATGGTCAATTGCTCAGTTTGATTACTATCGGTTTTGATGAGGGTATGATGAGCATCCTATTCTAGTTCTTTGATCCTAAACACAACTACTTCATGTTCCCCGATTATCAGTTGGTGCCCAGGATGGAAGAATTCTCTAAACTGCTTATAGTTCCCATATTGGAGCATATACCCTTCACAGGCTTAGAACAGGATCCAAAGTCTGAAGATGTTGCCACATCCTTTAAAAGTTTCTAATAGAGAAAGCTCAGGTATTCCTAGACGCCATGAGTTTCCATGCTTTTGAAGATATCTTGGCCCTCCTAATCTATGGGTTGGTATCGTCAGATGTTCATACGCGCCTGGGGCATGGTTAAGAAGACCGATGGTAAGACTTTAGAGCACATGAATTCTATCCCTTTGGAACCTTACCTCAAATGGGTGCGAGCTTGGGCTCAAAGTCTTATGATTCCATATCCAGCCATCTTTCCAGTGATCTTAGAGCTTATTGCTCAAAGGAAGGAGTCTTGCATTATTCTCCATCCTGACATGCCAATAAACTTTGAAGAACTGCAAAGCTCTTGGATCCAACTCGAGGAAGAATGAGACACCTTTGAGGCTTAATTCTATGCTAGTGAGAAGAAAGTGTTGGAACTGACGAAGTAGCTTCACTAGGAGCACAACCTTAATGCCTATATCAACACAAAAATGAAGCGTCCATGGGAAACCTAGAAGTTGTAGAATTTTTTAATTTTATTTCTTTGTAAACTTTTGTTTCATTGGAACTTACTAATAAAAATATTTGTTTCTTTTTTGATTAAAAGAGCTTAAATCCCACAAGGTCCTTGAAAACATCGCATAAGCATGTCATGTATATAATTACATAAGTAGGTATTTCAAGACCGGTTTGTTATCTTTTCGCTGTTTATTTCATCAAAAATAAATGGCTATTGAACAAAACATTAAGGATCTTCAAGCACAGAATGCTCAATTCCAACAAATGTTCATGGATCTAGCTAAAGGACAGGAAGATCTAAAGGTTCTCATTGTTAAAGAGAAGACAAAGAAGGAAAAGAAACCGATTAGCATCCTAAACATGGGGAGAAGGTTTAGAGGACCAGCTAAGCGAGATCTTGAATTTGCAACTCCATCAAATGATGGGGGATAATCAGGAAGAGGATAACAAGAAGGTGAAAGAAGAAGATAACAGCCCAGGGTCTGATGAAGAGGAAGCAACCTATTATGAGGAACAATATCCTCCTACTGATGACAAGTATCCACAGCTGGAGGATCGTCTCAATGATATGGAGTTTTAGAGTGTACTTGGCTTGGACTTTGAAGAGATAGGGTTGGTCTCAGGAGTGGTCATCCCACAAAAATTCAAAGTTCCCACTTTTGCAAAATATGTTGGTGTTTCATGTCCCAAGCTTCAATTGAGATCTTACGTCAGAAAGATCTAACCCCATACAATTGATAGGAAATTATGCGTTCATTTACTTCAGGAGAGTTTGTCAAGAGCGCAATTAGAATGGTTATATCAATTGGAAGGAACCAACATCCATAATTGGGAATATTTGGCTGCAGCTTTTTACAAGCAGTATCAATATAATATTGACCTCACTCCAACCTGCACGGAACTCCAAAGCATGTCTATGGGTTTCAATGAGGGTTTCAAAGATTATGCCCAAAAGTGGAGGGATCTTACAGGTAGAGTCCAACCTCCCTTGTTTGATAGGGAGTTGGTAGATATGTTCTTGGGTACTCTGAGAAGCCCATTTCTCAACCATTTGATTGAAAGCTCTTCATCCAGTTTCCCTGAAATGATATTGATAGGAGAACGAGTGGAAGCTGCTATCAAGAGTGGAAAAATCCAAGGGGCTCCATCATCAAGTATTGTGAAGAAGCAGTTCAGTGGAAAGAGGGAGGTCAGTTCTGCCTATGGTCAAAGAAATTATGGTAAAGTTGAACACTGTCCAATGGTAGGAGCTGTAATGATCTCTAACCCTGCTCCAGTTTAACAACAAAATAATCAGCACATGCAAGATGCACCTAGAAGAAAATTCACCAGAATCAACATGCCTTTTTCTCAAGCATTACAGAACTTGGTGAAGGCTGACTTGGTCACTCTGAAGGATCCTCCCCAAAACCCAAATACTTCCTCTCCCCGTTACAATCCAAATGCACAGTGTGCTTACCACTCCAACAGTTAGGGGCATGATACGAATGATTGATGGGCTCTGAAGAATAAAGTTCAAGACCTTATTGATGCAAAGGAGATTGAATTTGAACCTCCTGAGACTCCCAATGTAATAATTTCACCAATGCCCAAGCATGAAAAGGGTATTAATGTTGTGGATGATGTTCTGTTTGTTTCTTCTGTGGGTGAATTGACTACTCCTCTTTCAGTTGTTAAGAAGAATATATTATGATCCGGTTTATTTCCAGGTTGTGATGAAGATTGTCACCTTTGTGCGTCCCTACCAAATGGTTGTGTGTTGTTGAAGATAAGTGTTCAACGCATAATGAACGATAGGGAAATTCTATATGAGAAGATTCCCTCTGTGGAAAACTTATGTGAAGATTTAAGATGTGAAGATGTATCAATTATTACCATTTCCAACAATCCTACAAGGGTCTCATCCAAAGGGCCTATAAGGATTACCGCCAACCCTGAAGTTTCTCCCCTAATCATCACCTCTCCAGGGCCAATACCATATTCCTCTGACAAGGCTGTTCCTTGGAATTATGGAGCTGACGTCTACTACCATGTCGTCAAGCAAGACTTTTTGGCTATCAAGAATGAAGTTGCTGAAGATACTGACCATAACATTGACAATATTGTTGGGACCAGTAAGGTCACCAGAAGCGGAAGGATTTTCTATTCAGAAATATCTCCAAAGACTGTTGCTACTCCTATTATTATCCCTGCTGCTGAGTCAACTGAGACTCAGGGCAAAGAAGTATTGATTGGGCCTGCTCGGACAACAGAACCTAAAGAAGCCATTCTTGAGGCCTCCAAGCAAGAAATGGAGGAAATTTTTAAGATCATACGTAAAGTGATTACAATGTTATGAAACAATTAGGGAAGACCCCCTCAAAGATTTCAATGCCAGCTTTGTTGTTGTGCTCCGAGGCCCATGCTAAGGCTTTGGTGAATTTTCTGAAGTATGCTCATGTTCCACAAGAGACTTATACCGACCAATTTAAGAATTGTGTTGCCAATCTGACTGCAAATAATGGACTGGGATTCTCCAATGCTGATCTAACCCTTAGGGGGGAGAAAACATAACAAGGCCCTGCATGTCTCCATTGAATGAAGGGGCACTACTCTAGCTCACGTGCTGGTAGACACCAGTTCATCTCTGAATGTCCTATCCAAGGGTGACTTAGACAGATTGGATTGTGAAGGGCTTACATTGAAACCCAATAACATTGTGGTGAGGGCTTTCCATTGTTCTAAAAGAATGGTACATTGGGGAGGTGGTCATCCCAATTAAAGTTGGTTCGCAAAATTTTAACTCCACTTTCTATGTGATGGACATTCGCCCATCTTACTCCTGCTTGCTCGGACGCCCTTGGATTCATGGGGCTGGTGCTGTCACTTCCACTTTACATCAGATGTTAAAATATCCGGTTAATGGAAATATTATTACAGTCTGTGGTAAGGAATATATGGTAAGCCACCTAAATTCTTTTAGGTATGTCGAGATGGACGAAGAGTTCATTAAAACGCCCTGTCAGAATTTTGAAGAGGTTCCCCAGACGATCGCTGCCACCAAAGATGCTAATGTTCTTCCAAAGATTACCAGGCCTCCGCTAAAATGTCTTCTCTAAAAGACGCCAAGGCTGTGATTGAAGAAGGTGGTGTATTATTTGGGGTCAACTTCCTGACATCCCCTAAAAGTCTAACAAATTTGGTTTGGGTTTCACTTTAGGAGCTCAAAAAGATGTTCGTCGTGCTCGCGCTGGAGGACCACCATTACGCATCAACAACCTTGGAGTCAATGTTTTGGAGGACACTGACAGTGACTGCGACTTGGACAATTTGATCTTCCCTACTATCAATGGTGGACTCAATAATTAGACGGCTAGAGACTTTGTGCCCATCTCTTTTATCCAGGAGTAATTGTTTTTCTGTTTTTTTAGGATATGTAATTAAACTCTAAGCCTTGTGTTTTACCCAGGGAACAATGGTATATTTTGTGAGGGCTATCACACTTCATTTTCATATTTCATTAATAAATCCTCGGATGTTTGCATTCAAATTTTACGCTCTCTATCTTTTCTTTTTACTTTATTTTGTCAAAATAGCCATGTGCTCTTACACACACCCACATATCAAATTGCAGATCCACATCCCCCCTGGATCCCATTCATAACAGTTCTGCTATTTCCAGTTATGACTTGGAAAATCTGATCTACCAAGCTAAGAAAAAAGATGAGGAAGAGCAATACAGCCTCATGAAGAGCCGCCGAGGCAGTAAATTTGGGTACTGAGGAGAATAAAAAGGAAGTCAAGATAGGTGCAAACTTGGAGGATGGTGTCAAAAAATGGTTAATCTAGATGTTACGTGACTGCTTTGAGATCTTTTCCTGGTCATATGAAGACATGTCGGGGCTTGATACGGATATTATGGTTCATCATCTGCCGAAAAAAGAAGACTTCCCTCCAGTGAAGCAGAAGGTTCGTCATATGCGCTTTGAAATTTCAGAAAAGATCAAGGTTGAAGTAAAAAAACAGTTCAATGTCAGATTCTTAGTTGTTACTTCTTATCCACAATGGATTGCTAACGTGGTACCAGTACCTAAAAAGGACAGTAAAGTGAATATGTGTATGGATTACAAACATTTGAATAGGGCGAGCCCGAAAGATGACTTTCTGCTTCCCCATATTGATGTTCTGGTTGACAACACCGCACAGTACAAGCTTTTCTCCTTAATGGATGGTTTCTTGGGTTATAATCAGATCAAAATGGCACCTAAAGACATGGAGAAGACTACTTTTGTTACACAGTGGGGCACCTTCTGTTACAAAGTTATGCCATTTGGGTTGAAGAATATTGGGGCAACCTATCAGCGTGCTATGGTAGCTTTGTTCCATGATATGATCCATCACGAGATAGAGGTCTATGTTGATGACATGATAGCCAGGTCTCAGACTGAAGAAGAGCACCTGGAACATTTGCAAAAATTGTTTGAAAGGTTTAAGAAGTACAAGTTAAGACTGAACCAAAAAAGTGCACCTTTGGAGTAAGATCTGGTAAACAACTAGGTTTCATCGTCAGTGGCAAAGGTATTGAGGTAGATCCTGCAAAGGTTAAAGCTATTCAAGAAATTCCAACTCCCCACGCCAAGAAGGAGGTTAGAGGTTTCTTGGGACGTCTAAATTATATTTCCAGATTTATTTCCCACCTAACCGCTACTTGTGAACCAATCTTAAAATTACTAAAGAAAGATAAAGTAGTGAAATGGAATGACGCATGTCAGATAGCCTTTGACAGAATCGAAGAATATCTTCAAGAACCTCCAATTCTAATGCCTCCGGTTGAAGAAAGACCTCTAATCATGTACTTAACATTGTTAGAAAATTCAATGGGGTGCGCGTTAGGACAACATGACGAGTCTGGTCAAAAAGAGCATGCAATATACTACCTTAGCAAAAAGTTTACTGACTGTGAAACAAGATATGCCCTACTTGAGAAAACTTGATGTGCTTTGGCATGGGCTACTCACCGACTAAGATAGTATATGTTGAATCAAACTACCTTATTGATATCTAAAATGGATCCTATCAAATACATATTCGAAAAGCCCGTTCTCTCTGGAAGAATAGAAAGATGAAAAATGGTCTTGACATAATATGAAATTCAGTACACCACCCAAAAAGCAATAAAAGGGAGTGTACTCGTTGATCATTTGGCTCATCAGGATGTATATGACTACCAATCAATGAACTTTGAATTCCCGGACGAGAACATTATGTTAGTAACTGATTGTGAAGAACCAGGACCAAATGAAGGACCTGAAAAAGGATCCAGATGGACTATGGTTTTTGACAGAGCTTCCAACGCGCTCAGCAATGGCAATGGTGTTGTGATTATCTCCCCCGAAGGCTATCATACACCCTTCACTACTAGATTATGTTTTAACTATCCCATAATATGGGCGAATATGAAACATGCATTATGGGTATCAAGGTTGCTATTGATACGAGGATCAAATTATTACAAGTATACGGAGACTCAGCCTTGGTGGTCAGTCATATTAAGGGATAATGGGACACGAAGCATCCTAATCTCATCATGTACTGAGAGTGTATGTTGACATTGATCCCATTTTTCAAAGAGATTATATTTGAACATATTCCATGAGAAGAAAATCAGTTAGCGGACGTGGTAGCTACCATGTCATCCATGTTTAAGGTCGGATGGGATAATGAAACCCCTCGGATCACTGTTGAAAGATTAGACGAACTAGCATATTATTATGAAATTGATATTGAGGGAGTAGAGGAAAAGCCTTGGTTCCACGAGGTGAAAAGGTATCTTGAATCCCAAGATTACCCTGAGGGGGCGTCCATCAATGACAAGAAGTTTTTGAGAAGGTTCTCTGCCAAGTTCTTCCTCAGTAACAGAATTATCTACAAGAGCAACCATGATTCCACTTTAATTTGGTGTGTGGACAAGAGAGAAGCGAAGAAGATTATTGAGGATATGCACAAAGGTAACTTTGGCACCCATTCTAGTGGGCACATCAAAGATAAGATGATTCTGAGAGAAGGTTACTATTGGTCCACTATGGAAGCAGACGATCATCATCGCACCTGGACTTGTCGCAAATTTCAAATTTATGCTGACAATGTACATGTGCCTCCAGTTCCTTTAAATGTCTTGATTGCTCCATGGTTGTTTGCAATGTGGGGCATTGATATGATTGGAAAGATTATACCTACCGCTTCCAATGGGCACCTCTTCATCCTTGTTTCCATTGATTACTTCACAAAGTGGGTAGAGGTAGCCTCATTCGCTTCTGTTACCAAGAACGTTGTGGCACGGTTCATCGGGCATAATCTTATCTGTCTGTATGGTATCCCAGAAAGAATTATCATAGATAATGGTACAAACCTCAATAATTCTATGATCACCGAGCTCTGTACGTAATTTAAGATCCAACATCATAACTCTTCTCCTTATCGGCCGAAGATGAATGGCATTATGGAGGCCGCCAATAAAAATATAAAGAAGATGACGGTAACATATAAAGACTAGAACGAGATGTTACCATTTTCTCTTCATGGTTACCATACCTTAGTGCGCACATCAACAAGGGCAACCCCTTTTTCTCTCGTATACAGTGTGGAAGTTGTTTTACCCGTCGAAGTCCAGATTCCTTCCATAAGAATTATGAAGGATGCAGGTTTAAATGAAGATGAATGGATTCAGAATCGACTTGACCAATTGAACCTGATGACGAGAAAAGGCTCGCGGTTGTTTGTCATGGCCAGATATACCATAAATGTATGATCAAAGCTTTTAACAAGAAGTTCATACGTCAGGTATATCATGTTGGTGACCTGGTAATCAAGCGCATCATCCTGCCACAAGGTGACCCCAGGGGCAAGTTGACTCCTACATACTAAGGACCATTTTTGATCAGGTGTATATTTTCGGTGGAACTATGATATTAACCACCATGCAAGGTGACGACCTTCAACACCCTGGAAACGCGGACATAGTTAAAATATATTATGCATGAAAAGAGACCCGCTAGGTTGACTGACCTAGGCAAAAATAAGGGCAAACCGGCGAACCAAAAGGGTTCAGGCAAAAATCAGGGATATATATATATATATATATATATATATATATATATATATATATATATATATATATATATATATATATATGAAAAATCTGTACACCCGACAAGTCAAAAACCTGAAAAGGCGGTTTGGGCAAAAAAGGGTATCCCGATGGATTGAAAACCCAAAAGGGCAGTCCAGACAAAAATTAGGGATTTAAAAGTGTATGAGTATGTCCCGTTGGATCACCTTACAACCAGACATCATTAGCAAGTTCGAACGGTACGGATCAATCCAATCGACTTCTTTGAAACAGCAAAGTGAAAAGACGCTCAAAGATATAAAGGCAATAGCAGAATTGAAACCCAATAGGATTACCCAACATAGCTGTTTTTCTTTGTGCACCGCTTTGTATATTTTTCATTTTTTTACGACGACATTTCTCTTGTTAGGATGTCTGTTTCCTTATACAAAGACGCCTGTTATAGGCAGGCTTTCTCAAAATTAATACAAAATTCCTCTTTTAAAGTTCAAAACTATTTGTTTTTATTTTCTGTTTTTATTTGCAAAAATATCTAGTGATTATTTTTAATGAACATATGCATTTCAATATTATTACCGTTTACAAATGTATGCATAAAAACGGGAAAGACAAACATTAAAGGCTATAAGAGTTGGGACAATGTCGAAAGTCATCCGTAAATCCCCACAGAAAAACCACCCCTAGAGGACTATCTTCGTAAAATCCATCATCAGTAAGGATACATTCCTCAGTAGGTACAGAAACGGGGGCATCCTCCTGTAAAGTCATCACCATATCTTCAACATATAGCCTAATGATTTCAGATATTCTGGAGTTTCTTAACAGATCAAGAGGTTCAATCGTCCCCCTAGCATCTTGTAGAATTTCCCTGCATGGTCTATGTATTTTTTGGGTTCCCCAACATGGTTTCATAAAATACCCTAGCAGTTAACGAAGTTTCGTTTCCTAGTAGAGTTCATTTCTCTAGCTACAAAAGTTCATCCCCCAGCGGAGTTTATTCCTCTAAATTAGTAAAATCTTCCAACAAAACTCTTCTTTCTAACAAGATTAATCAAGATGACCATCTCTAAAAGAGTAGCCACTCGCATTAAAGGAATATTCATTCTTCCATCCCCAGTCAGAGTGCATGTAATACATGACAAGTTATCAAACCCTTGAAGTCTTTTATCCTCAATCATAAATAAAATCTCTAGTGGAATATCCTTATACAGAAAGTGGGAATCCCTGGAAAATTTAACTTCAATAAATAGTGAGGAATTACATTCTTCATCTCGGACAACAGTCAAGGATTTATTTTCCCCCAAGTCTAACGATACTACAAAAAGAAACTAATACGCTCGCATATTACATTCATACATCATTTACAAGCGTCATAGCATATACATACAAAACACCTACAACACAGTCTCATTTATTTTGAGAACATAATCCCGTAATGCATTTCACACATCATGACATTGAATACAACTAACCCTTTACCTTTTCATGAAAAGATCAATCAACAGACCAACATCATCAAACTACTGGTAGGACCAGACAGTGTTACTAAAGACAACATCTTCTGGCTTAGAATAAATCGACCAATGATTTATTCTGATACTTCTTCCAGTGGACATTCTTCTGGCTCAGCTTAGATCAGATGTATATATATTCTGATAATTCTTCCAGTTGAAGACATTTTTCAACTCATATTAAGTCAACCAAAGATTTATTCTGATACTTCTTCCAGATAAAAACAAGCGTAGATATCTGCTAGCTCAGATTAAATCGACCAATGATTTATTCTGATATTTCTTCCAGTAGACCTTTTTCTGGCTCAAATTAAATCGACTAATGATTTATTTTGATAGTTCTTCAATTTAAAGACACAGAGACCTCTTCTGGCTCAGATTAAATCAACCAAAGATTTATTCTGATACTTCTTCCCGTTGAACTTTTTCTAGCTCAGATTAAATCGACCAATGATTTATTTTGATACTTCTTCCAATTAAAGACATAAAGAACTCTTCTGGCTCAAATTTAATCAACCAAATATTTATTCTGATACTTCTTCTAGTTGAAGACGGTCGTAGATAGTCGCTGGCTCATATTAAATCGACCAATGATTTATTCTGATACTTCTTCCAGTGGACATTTTTCTGGATCATCTTAGATCAGGTGTAGATCTATTCTGATTCTTCTTCCAATTGAAGACATTTTCTGGATCAGATTAAATCAACCAAAGATTTATTCTGATACTTCTTACAGTTGAAATTTTTCTAGCTCAGATTAAATCAACCAATGATTTATTCTAATACTTCTCCCAGTTAACGACAACAGAGACCTCTTCTGGCTCATATTAAATCAACCAAAGATTTATTCTGATACTTCTTCCAGTTGAAGACAGTCGTAGATAGCCGTTGGCTCAGATTAAATCGACCAATGATTTATTCTGACACTTCTTCCAGTGGTTATTTTTTCTGGCTCAACTTAGATCAGGTGTAGATCTATTATGATATTTCTTCCAGTTGAAGACATTTGCTGGCTCAGATTATATTGACCAAGATTTACTCTGATACTTCTTCTAGTAGAAATTTTTCAGGCTCAAGATAAATCGACCAAAGATTTATTCTGATACTTCTCCCAGTTAAAGACAACAGAGACCTCTTCTGGAACAAATTAAATTGATCAAAGATTTATTCTGATACTTCTTCCAGTTGAAGACGACCGTAGATAGCTACTAGCTTAGACTAAATTGACTCATGGTTTATACTGATACTTCTTCCAGTAGACCTTTTTCTGGATCAGGGTAAATCGACCAAGGATTTATTTTGATACTTATTCTAGTTAAAGACAATAGAGACCTCTTCTGGCTCAGATTAAATCGATCAAATATTTATTCTGATACTTCTTCCAGTTGAAGACGGTCGTAAACAGCTGTTGGCTCATATTTAATTGACTAATGGTTTATTCTGATACTTCTTCCAGTAGACCTTTTTCTGGCTCAAGGTAAACTGACCAACGATTTATTTTGATACTTCTTCCAGTTAAAGATGACAAAGACCTCTTCTGGCTCAGATTAAATCGATCAAAGATTTATTCTAATACTTCTTCCATGTTGAAGATGGTCGTAGATAGCTGCTGGTGCAGATTAAATCGACTAATGGTTTATTCTGATACTTCTTCCAGTAGCCTTTTCATGGCTCAGATTAAATCGACCAAAGATTCATATTTATACTTCTTCTAGTTAAGGACGAAAGAAACATTTTCTGGCTCAGATTAAACAAACCGTAGGTTTATTCTGATACTTTTTCCAATTTGAAGTCAACAATTACTTTGGATGTCATCTATAAGCCCATCTCCGACGACTCTCAATCATCTCTCCAAATGGCATCTTTTAAGCCCATTCAAGCATACCATCAACCGAGAATGTTACTCTGTGCACCGGCAAGTGCAAATTTATGGGCACTCTAGTGTTCAATCATCTTCTACATTCAGATTGCGAAAGGCAGACAAGCCAATCTAAATCCTCAGGTTTAAGACGATTGAACAAGGGCAACTGTTGTACCCCCAAAATTTTCCCTCTCATTTTAATCAAAACATACTCCTAGAGGTCCACAAATGCTCAAGGTTGACCATGAATTGACCAGACAAATTCTCCTCCTAAGTAATGGATTTCAACCTAGGGTTTCACTTTTCACAAATAATTTTAGGTTTCAAATTCCTCAAGTGATTTATATGGTTCATAATATATCCTAAATAATGTCCATGCCAAGTTTCATTCCTTGCATCACAAGTTTGCTCAGTCAATTGCTCAGATAACTAAAAATCAACTATATTAGGTCAAAATTCAATTGTGGTCAATATACAGTCAAACTTCAATATTTTTAGTCAATATCAAAATTTTGAATTGATATTCATCATTTGATCAAGTCTTTATCAAGAGTCCTTAAATAATGCTCTCAAATCATCAAGAATAAAAAATTACTAAGTTAGGGTTTCCTAGAGAATGTCAACTGAACTTCTACCAGACATAAATTTCACATGCTTCATCCATTTTGCCCAACCAAAAGATGATTTTGAAGATAATCCAATCCTATACAACTTTGTTTTTATTCTCAAGTCCATAAAATGCATCATTGGAAAGATATAAACTAATATATTATAGGTCTTTTTGAAAGTCAACAAAAAGGTATTTATTTGTCAAGGAACATTACATCAAGATAAACTCCCCAAATGCAAAAATAATCAACATAGAGAATGTAGGAGACATCTTGAGAATTCCAAAAAGTATAATATAATATTCAAAAGATGAAAATTGAGCAAGTTATGACCAGTGCAAATTGGGCAAATTGATGAAAATGCAAGAAGTCAACTTTGAGCAAAAAGGCATCCTTGAGTTAATGGACCTATTTTTTGGGGTTCAATAATGTTTATGACCTACTCAAGGACCTTTAAAACTATTAATTCACTATTGTGATTTTTATTTTTATTTATTTGAATTTTATTCATTTAAATACCAATTAAATCAAAACAAAATGCAACGTAGGATGTAAGGCGTGTGGGCTTTGTTTTTTGATCAAATTAGAAGCCTAAGAAGCCTAACAAAGCTATCCAAAAGCGTGCAAAGCCAAAATAGGAAGAGAATATCTTCTTTTGGAAATATTGGAAGCATATCATTTTGTTTTGATAACCATTACCATGCATGATTTGTTTCCATCTTGGCTACCCTAGCATGATTGACTACATATTCTTAACAAGTCTCAAGCCTCAGAAAATGTGCATCCATCTTCAACAAGAACCCTAAAAACTTTCAAAAAATTCAAAGATATTGCAAATATAGATTGCGGGTTCCAACCACATTCATTATTTTTTAAGCATTCAGACATATCCCTGAGGCTTCCAGGAACTCAGTCCAGCCGTCACACAAGCGTTTCAACGTCTGGATCAGGCATATCATTGTTGCACCCTATGGTATAATGTTATGATCTCAAACTCTTATCTCGCATATAATAAATGGATTCTATGCATATATTTATGTTATTTCTAATGTTCATGTGTGTTTAGAACCATTACATGATAGATCTAACGCATGGATGAAGGTTTGCCATTCTTAGGGAAAAGCTTCAGGTAAGCTTCATATCTCAAGATACATGCCTTTTCAGGGAAACCCATGCATGCCATCGTGTTTGCAAGGGCCTAATTAGTCCAATAGAGTTCTTTTCATGTTTTGTTTTCATGAGATTTCACAGGTTTTGATGTTTTGGCCAACCGGAATGGATGATCGGAGCCACCACCCACGGTGGCTTGACCGGTGTTGACGAATGCATGGCTGAAAGGGACAATATGATTGGTTTATTCAAATTGCAGGAGGGCCACCTGGAACGTGTGTGTTGTACAACCAACATTATGACTGCATTTGCATTATATATTTATTATTGTACTTAAGTTAACAGAGGTATAGTCGTCCCAACGGTAGAGGCATTGTATGATTAAACATTACTATGGGCAAGGGCAGGGGTTCGATCTAACACTCCAGATCTGGGAGTTCATGATAGGCCTCACAAGACCAAAACTACTGGATCATGCCCAGGACCCTGGGCTTGCTCTTATTGGGCCTAAAAAAAATCCTAGACATATACCCCCCAGTTGCTTTCTCCATGAGGTCCATTTCTTTTTTTAATTTTTATTCTTTCTTTGTTTTATTTATTTATTTGTTTATTATCACTTTTAAAAACAAAAAAAAACTAATTTGTATTTTTATAATAAAATCACAAAAAATAGATTTAGGTTTTTCTAATTAAATTTAATTTTACAAGTTAATTAATTTAATTATTTTGACTTATTTTGATTAATTTAAAATCAGTTAGAACTAGGTTTAATCACTTCAAATATTTTTCTCAAGGAAAATACCAAAAATATTAGAACTAGTTTTCTTTTATTGATTAGAATTAATTTTAATTAATAATCATTTCTTTTTATTAATTAAGATTAGATTTAGTTTTTATTTTTTAATTTAATTTTAAGTTTTCTTTCTTAAAACAAATAAAAACAACAAAAATATTTTAAGTGTTTAGAAGATTTAGGGTTTTTACTTTGCTTTCCATATCCGCACGTTTATTTAGCATTTTTCTTTCATATTGATGTAACTGCAAAATGATGTAATAGTGGTTAAATTTAGGACTTTA
The DNA here is from genome assembly GCA_948472305.1 of Vicia faba. NCBI lineage: Eukaryota > Viridiplantae > Streptophyta > Magnoliopsida > Fabales > Fabaceae > Vicia > Vicia faba. The sequence continues at coordinate 837,701,392 of OX451740.1, forward strand.
CTTTTATTTCACCATTTTGATTTGTAATCCTCCCTCCTCAAAGCCATGTAATAGTGTAGCTTTAAATTCCACACTTTATTTCTGCATTAATATTAACTGTTAGATGTATGCTAATAAACTTGTATGGTAAGATAAAAGAAAATTCTAGAAAACCTACACTCAAGAGAAAAATAGTTGAAACACAACACATTTGCACATGCGCACCTCTAAGGTACCTCCACTCGTTGCCTTCAGAAAATCAAACAGTCACGACTCTCGAACATAAGAGATTTTAATGACGAACATTTGTTTTAAAGATCATAAGTCCAATGATGACCCTTTCGATGTTGCCTCGGTATATGATCTTAAAACCTTAGGATAATTACTAAAGTATCTTACTAGTTGCTTTTCTGAGTGTACGATGACCCTCGCCCGTCCCTCAAAATTCCACCGATTGGGCTACCTACTCACTAATAGTAGGATAACATTGTCCAAAGGAAAAGAGGAAAAGAACAAACCTTTTGAGTAGGTAGATAGCTCCTAGTTGTTTGCTCATAAAAACAATCAAAAAAACAATTTTTTTCACACATACATAAACTCTTAAATATTTTAAAAGATAAAAACAATTTATATACATTCTTTCCGAAACGAGAAACATTACAAAGTTCGCCGCACTAAGGCGTCTTTTCAAAATATCTTCAAAACACACATACACAAAAAAACATTTTCAAAGTGAGCAAGGAACTAAGAGCCCGTAGATAACTACATATGGAAAGGGTGATAACACCTTCCCTTTCCATAACCTACCCCAATTACTCAAAATAATCTCTAAATGTCTTTATTTTCCTTTTCACCCTTTCCTTTGATGGATAAAAGAAAAGTCAGTGGCGACTCTTGCTAACCGCAACATTTGCGAATAAAAATGCAAAACCAGTAAAAGTCGATTCTCCCACTGTATTACAGTAGCCTTGTCATTATGGAAGGAAGTTTTTTGCTGAGATTTGTTACTCCAATGAATGGTAGCCTTGTCATTATGGAAGGTAGTTTGTTGGTGAGATTTGTTACTCAAATGAATGGTAGCCTTCTCATTATAGAAGGTAGTTTGTTGCTGAGATTTGTTACTCCAATAAATGGTAGCCTTGTCATTATGGAAGGTAGTTCGTTGTTGAGATATGTTACTCTAATTAATGGTAGCCTTGTCATTATGGAAGGTAGTTTGTTGTTGAGATTTGTTACTCCAATGAATGGTAGCCTTGTCATTATGGAAGGTAGTTCGTTGCAGAGATTTGTTACTCCAATGAATGGTAGCCTTGTCATTATGGAAGGTAGTTCGTTATTGAGATTTGTTACTCTAATGAATGGTAGCCTTGTCATTATGGAAGGTAGTTTGTTGATGAGATTTGTTACTCCAATGAATGGTAGCCTTGTCATTATGGAAGGTAGTTCGTTGCTGAGATTTGTTACTCAAATGAATGGTAGCCTTCTCATTATAGAAGGTAGTTTGTTGCTGAGATTTGTTACTCCAATAAATGGTAGCCTTGTCATTATGGAAGGTAGTTCGTTGTTGAGATATGTTACTCTAATTAATGGTAGCCTTGTCATTATGGAAGGTAGTTTGTTGTTGAGATTTGTTACTCCAATGAATGGTAGCCTTGTCATTATGGAAGGTAGTTCGTTGTAGAGATTTGTTACTCCAATGAATGGTAGCCTTGTCATTATGGAAGGTAGTTCGTTATTGAGATTTGTTACTCTAATGAATGGTAGCCTTGTCATTATGGAAGGTAGTTTGTTGATGAGATTTGTTACTCCAATGAATGGTAGCCTTGTCATTATGGAAGGTAGTTTGTTGTTGAGATTTGTTACTCTAATAATGGTATCTTTATAATTAGGGAAGGTAGTTTGTTGCTGAGATTTGTTACTCTAATGAATGGTAGCCTTGTCATTATGGAAGGTAGTTTGTTATTGAGATTCGTTACTCTAATGAATGGTAGCCTTGTCATTATGGAAGGTAGTTCATTGCAAATATTTCTTACTCCAATGAATGGTAGCCTAGTCATTTTGGAAGGTAGTTCGTTGCTGAGATTTTTATTCCAATGAATGGTAGCCTTGTCATTATGGAAGGTAGTTTGTTGTTGAGATTTGTTACTCCAATGAATGGTAGCCTTGTCATTATAGAAGGTAGTTTGTTGTTGAGATTTGTTACTCCAATTAATGGTAGCCTTGTCATTATGGAAGGTAGTTTGTTGTTGAGATTTGTTATTCCGATGAATGGTAGCCTTGTTATTATAGTAGGTAGTTCGTCATTGAATTTCTATTGCTCTATAGAGGTTTTTTTGTTCCCAGTCAGGAGCACTGATGCTAATCGTCCCCCCCCCCCTAATATTGGTATATACCGGTATTATCTTACCTCCTCTTTCCTCCGTGGGTCGATGTTGCTTTTTTCTATCTTCTTAGTGAGTGGATTGTTCGCCGTCATATGTCAATCACGGTTATCCTTTATCTCCTCTCTGGGCTTTACCCCAATAGAGCCTGGTCTCTTGTTGACCAGTGATTTGTTTTTGTGGTCAGGTTTTCCATTTGATATTTGTTTTTATTTACTATATCCCCAGTGATGTATTGCATCATTTTTGTAGTTGTTCATTTGCATTCATAATCATAAGCACTGCATGGCATCTTAGGGCCAAAAATAGGAGTTGTTTTATATATAAGTATCTTCAATCGCGGCGACACGAAGATTTTTTTTTAAATCTTCGCATCTGCGGATAGAAGACACTTAAATAAGGGCAGCTGTTGTACCCCAATTTTTGCCCCTAAGATTCATCTATCATCTCATACCATCACAATTCAACAAGATCACACACTAGGGTTTTGTTTTGCTCCCTATCTTTATCTTTTCCTATGGGGAATCACCAAGCACCTTGACTAGTATTTTATAATCATCTATGTTTTGTATGTTTTTCGTAATTGTGGATATCATAGGTGAAAGCAACACCTTCTAGCAAGTTGATCCATAGGTTCATGAGTTTATTTCCATGCCTTCTTCAACAAATCTTCATTGAGATTCAAGCTTAATTAATGAAGATATTTTGAAATAATATCATGACAAAGTCTATTATGATTCATCATTCCTCAATTTGTCAAAAATAGTTCAAAGGTACAAGGTTTGATTGAAGAAGTTTGACCTAGTTGGACAAGTCTTTGGTTTCATTGATCACAAGTGCATATCTCCCCTATTTCTCAAGATTTGGAAGTGGTTTCGGTTGATATGGTTTCTCCTTAGCATCCACAACAAGTTCTATTTACATGACAAAAGTATTTGTGAAAGAAAGTTGATCAAAATTGTAAAGGTTTTTCAAGGCATTTTTTTTACTCTAGAAGTTAGGGTTTTAAACTTCAAAGGGGTATAACTTGCTCATCTTTTGGTATTTTTGGTTGATTCTGTAGTCGTATAAATGTTTAAGACTAATCCATTGGATTGACTTGACTTATACAGATCAATATAAAAATTGCCACCGCACTTTATTGTTTCCAAAGGAATGAGAAAAGAGCGAATAACCCAAAAGAGGGGGGAAAGATTCTAGGTAAGGGGGCTGGTTATGCAAAGGGAAGGTATTAGCACCCTAAAAATCTATGGTACTCCACAAGAACCTCTTTCTAAAATATGTTGTATGAAAATAGAAGGTGGAGGTGAGAAAAGAAATATTTTTTATGATTTTTTTTCACCCACCGCAGTTGCGAACCATTAGTGCCTACGTACCACCTTTCATGCAATAGGAGATTAGGGTACACGTAATTCACCTTTAAAAATATTAAAACACAAATGTGTTGTTTAATTTTATGAGATAAGACATCACCGTCATTGTCAGTGTGGAAAACATACTTACTACCCATAATCATGAGAAATGAGAATTTGCATCATCTCAAAGTGGAGGATATGGCTTGGATTTTAAAATCAACAAAACATCACACAACACCCAAGTGGAAAATATCTATCTTCACTATACATTGTAGAAGTATAGTTGTTTGAATCACTACAAGGATTGACAAGAGTATAATATTTTGAGAAAAGTTTTAAAGATAAGAGCCAAAATGGCAAGATGGTTTGAATGAGATTGATTGACTTTTAGTCTTCTCACAAAAATGTCAAGGTATGATTACGTTGATTAAAGTTTATTTATAAAAGTATTTGAAAAATGCATGGACCTAAATCCAAGTTTATTATGAAAGTGGTTCAAGTTTAGAAACAAGAAGAGTTTTCAAAAGGAGAGAGAAGATTTTTGAAATTAAAGAAGATGGGAGGATACTAACCAACAAGAAGCCAACACTTGACATTATGAGTCAAGATAGAATTCCCATTCTTTTGATTGAAACCAAGCAAGGATACTAAACCTCTTGAGAAGACCAAACTTCAAATGTATTAAGTCTTCACAAAAATTGGGCAGAGTAACGGCTGTATACAGATGAATTCCAGATTATAGACAAAGTATGTAATCACAATAACCTGCACACAAAACAAACAAACAACCCAATGTCTTTAGGTAAACCCTAAGAACTACAAACAAAATATCAATTAAGGTCACAAGGTCTCCAACATAGGTCAGGGTTTATATTCATGAGTCCAAGAAGTCCAATACTCCATAATGCCAAGGATAATAACCAAATAGTCCAAGTATAATTAATGTTTTTATGGTTCGTATGGATTATTAAGTATCTTCAAAAATAAAATAAAAGCTCAAGTGAGAAAAATAAAAATGGTATAAAAGTAAATGCTCAAGTTAGCAAAATAAAAAATAGCATGAAATATAAATGCTAAAGTAAATGGTACATAAAGTAAAGAGCATAAAATAAAAGCATAAGATAAAGTTAATTGTTAGAAGTTAATGGTTTGTTGGATGACCATCTTGAAACTTGCATTTGGAACTCATTAGAGGATTGGTAGAACCAAAGTCTCTCAACAACAAGTTGCATTTGCTTTTTGTCAAGTATATCATACATTTAAGAATCCTTAAGGCAACATATAATGATCAATGATCTTTAAGTGATTCGCGTTGACCAAAATTGATGAAGATTCATTGGAGGATTGGTAGAACCAAAGGATCCTAATAATTAATCTCAAGGTTATTAAATCAAAGGATTCAAATTAACATTCTTGGTCTTGCAAATATAGGTTTGGGCCATGAATGATCATTTTCTTAAATCAGGACAAAATTTAGTGCTATGTTAATCAATCGTAAGTGGACTTATGTAAAAGTCTCACATATTTTGAGGCCGGTCAATAGTAATCTATGCACTTCATGTTTGAATAAATGATATAGAGATCATCATCCCTTAACATGTAGTACAATATGAAAGGGGGATAAGATGAAGAGGAAGGGGAATGATAAGCTAATTTGGATCACTACCTTAAATTTCTTTCATCTTTAAATTCAATCACTTATCTCGAGGGATTAAAGTAATAAACATATCATTAATCAAATAATTCACTCTTAGGTAGATTTGAATTAATGAACATTTATCCAACTTCATCTACACCCAAAGTCCATTGAATTTAAAGAGAAATTGGACATTTAAAATTGCAATCCAAATCAACAATCAAAAGGAGTGAGTAGAAAAAGAGAGATGGATCAAAACAACCCCAAAACAAGGCAGAAAATACATTTTTATTTTGTTACAATCGATTGAACCCTGGCAGCAATCAATAGCATCGGTGTTTTTTTTCTAAAAAAACATGAACTCATTATGTGACAATCGATTGCACTCTGAGAGCAATCGATTGCACCCTGTGCAAAACAACAAATCAGCATTTGAAAAGGCCAAATTCTTGTTCAAACTTTCCATCAAACAACTTATGATCATGGATTTAATTGAGCACGAAAATTCCATCAAATTATGAGAAAATAGAACCAATGGAATCACAAAACAATGCTCAATGAATCAAATCCAAAGATCAACAAGAGCTCACGTTGTGAAAGATGAAGAATCGAATTTACCAAAGGTAGATCTAGAGAATTATCAAAACAACTTCAAGAATTTTCGTCAATTCAGCCCCAAGAATCAATTTCCGAAGCTTGGATGTAGAGAAATGATAGAAAAAAAGTGTTTGGATGAAGGTTTAGCTCAAAGATTAGTAAGCTTTAATGCAAAGCTTACTAACTTTTTTTGAAAATGGAACTTTGAGTGAATTTGGTAGATGGAGAGAATTGAGAGATTTTTTAGCAAAGTGAATTTGGCTATCAAAAGCTTGAGATTTGAATGAAATGAAGGCTATATTTATAGAGTTTAGGCTTGGGATTAATGGTGGTTTGGAGTTTGGTTTGGGAAATAAAGTTAGGCATGGTAATTAATTCTTGGAGCTAAAATATGAATTAATGATATATCTTTCAAAAAATGAAGAAAAATTAGAGCAAATTTTTTAATTAATGATACATCTTTCAAAAAATGAAGAAAAATTGGAGCCAAAATTTGAATTAATGATATATCTTTCAAAAAATGTAGAAAAATTGGAGCCAAAAAAATGACAAGCTTGAAATTGCTGATTTTTTTAAAAATTTCACTTTGTGCAATTGATTGCACTCTGGGAGCAATCGATTGCATCCGTGTTTTTTTTTCAAATATTGCACAAAATTCACTTTGTGCAATCGATTGCACTCTAAGAGCAATCGATTGTACAGTGAAAAAAATGAAATTTTTAAATTATTTTTCTTTGCAAATAGAGATTTTAGGGGAATAATACCAGAAAACCTAATTTGTCAGATGCTTTGACTCAGTACCTACAAAACACAAATTTACAAAGAAAAATATTTTTTTTTGTATTTTAATTAAAAGTTAGTCAACAACACATATACAAAATACACAACTAAGGTGCTTGGAGATTCCTCAAGAGAAAACTTAAAGATAGGAGATAGAAAAAGAGGAAGAACCAACCCTAATGTGATCTTGGTATGATCAAGTTGATATGATATGATATTGTGATACGGTGGGAGAACTGACTAGGGTTTTGCGTTCGTTTTCGCAAATGTTTCGGTTGAGCAAGAGTCGCCACCGACTTTTTATTTTATCCTAAGGAAAGGTTTAAAAAGCACAGCAAAAAACCTTTGAGATTTTTCTTGGGTTCAGGGAGTAGATTATAGAAGGGGAAGGTATTAGCACCCCTTCTATCCATGGTTATCCATGGGCTCTTAGGTACTTGCTTAGATCAACTTGCCTTGGTTTTAAATTGTTTGAAATGGTGCTTTGTGTGTGGTTTTGAAAAGGTTTTAAAAAAGATGCCTTGTATAGGCTACCCTTGTAACAATTCTTTACTCGAATGTTTTACAAAAGGTGTTTGTCTTTTTGAAAAGATGTTTCAAGGTTTTTTGAAAGTTTGTTTTGAAAGTGTTTGTGAAGTGGGTTTTGAAATAAGGCAAGTGTTTTCTTGGAAAGTTGACAAGTACTTAAGAGTTCATCTACCCTAAAGTTTTCTCAAAGATTTTTGTTATGTTTTAAACCTTTTGACAATTTTGTTTCACCATTGCATTTGGTGGACAATCTTGTTTTAGGAGATGAAAGGGACGGGCGCGGGTCATCGTTTAGACCATAGTTGCAATAGTGTTAAATGTCTTTGGGAAATTTTCTTTAAAAGGGACTTGATCATTCATTTAAGCAACATTTTGTGGGACTATGATCATTTGATTGTTTGTTTTTACCCAAAGAAATTCAACATACAATATGGCCCAATTATTTGAAGGCAACAAAGTGGAATACCCTAGGGGTGCAAGTGTGAAATGTGTTGTCCATTTTTCATGCTCATTTATCTTGTATTAGGTCCAACTATTTTGTTCATATTTATTCGCATACAAAACCCTAATTCTAGCATAGTATGTTTAGAAAGCGATAAAGTGCGAAATTTAAAATCCTACGCTATTACAACACAATAATATGGGGAGGGGGGTACAATGTTTTAAATGGGGATATTTAGACAAGAAATTGAATCTAGGCTATTACATCATTTTCTATGAATATTTACAAGATAAATAAATGTATAATTTAAATAGTAAATAAAACAAATATGCAAGAATGCAAAAGGGATTTTTATATGTATGAAAAAAAGTATTATTTATGTAAAATAAGAAAAGAAAATAAAAAGGTATTATTTTTGAGGTATTTTCAAATTTAGGGCAAAACCCTAATTTTTTAATCAAAAGGGACACTAATTAATCAATTCATATAATATTTATTATTTACATACAAAAATAAAATAAAATATGGTATATTTGTAAAAAAGGGCCTTTTTTAATATTAAATATTAAAAAATAAAATATGCACATTTTTTTTGATATTTTCTCCTAAGTATATTAATATACCTATATATTTATATTATTTACAAATAAATATCATATATATGATAATGATTAATATTTATATATAAAAAAAATATGTTTTGTATAAAATATTTTCAAAAGGGAAAATGTAATAAAAATTAGAAAAGAAAATATATTTACATTATTTTTTTTAGTTTTCTAAATAATAGTGTGTATATATATATTTATGTATAAATGTCAACATAATCAAATAAATGCCTAAAAAATAGAAAAATGGTGTAAAAATTTATTTTTAGATTTTTAATATCATAAGCAAAAATAAACAAGTCAGACCAAAAAAGAAAAAGTCAAAAAATCATTAAAAATAACAAAATGGGCTCAGGGGGTGCAAAAGTAAATGTATGGTGCAAAAAGGAATAACAAACAGGCCCAGCCCAGAAAATGGTTGTCTTCAACCTTCAGACCAAACAATTCAAAAAAATGTGCGCCTTTCTTCATCAATCCTTAACTCCTGATTCCTGGCTTTTTAACAAAAACTCATAACATAAAAAATGTTCAGCATGAAGAGACGATTCTAACCATATGCATAACTTGATCTAACTCTCTAAGATGAGGGAGAATTTCTCCTCCCCCAAATCCTAACCTAGTTTTTCTGCCATTTTCAAACTCCAAATTCTCACAGCTCAAGCAAAAGAAATGAAAAGTAAAAGAATGTACATGTTCAGTGGCATGAGTAGGACATTGTTTATTCACAAACTTAAGGCTAATAATGCATAATAAGAGAGATACAAGTTCACCAAGATACCTGTTCAGCTGAAGTTCTATCTTGCAACGGGGGAGCTTTCAGTGCAAGGTGATGGTTGGAAAAGCTTCCTTGAGGTCCAGGGATGCTATTCCAATGTTTACTTTGTCTTGAAAGCTTCTGAATCGAGCTAGAGAACTTCACCTGCAAAACAAGAAACTGAAAATGGTGGAAGTGGTTAGAGGGATTACAGGTCATGCTTTTGCTTTTGGTTAGCTTGCATAGATGGTATGGAAGGTATGTGAACTGGTTTGGGCAAGAGAGCTTGAGAGAAATGAGAGATAGCACTCAAACTGCAGGGCCTGCCCTGTTTTTGCAGTTTGAGAGTGGTTATGGCAATGGGAGTGTTTGAGAGGTGCAAGGGTCGTGCAAAAGCTTGGTTCTGATCTTTGGAATGTGTTTTCAATATTTGCTTAAGGGTTTTTTGACTGATATGAGAGATGTGTTATGTTATGGCACTTTTCTTCACTCTTAAGCAAACAAAGGCAACTTGGTGTTTTAGGTCAGTAGGGGACCTCTAATGAGCTGCATAAACTCTCCTTGATCAGAGTGATTTGTCCATAATCTTGTGCCCATTAGATCTTGCTTGTACTGCTTGGATTTGCAATTGGACATAAAGTGAACTTTTGCAAAAATGGATAGTTTGCTTTATCTATAAATGGATTAAACCTTCATGTAATGTTAGAACACAAAGAACATGGTCTTGGCACAAAGAATATGAATTAAATTTATGAGTGTAATTGAGATAAAAGGCCTGTAATCAAGGGGCATGCTGAATTTTGAAAATGCATAGTGTTATGAATCATGTTTTGGTCAAGAGCAAAAGTGAATTTTTGCCATATTGTGAAATTCGATTGTCTCAAGTTATGAGGTTGTTTGATAAGTTCTTAGACATTTTGGAAAGCTTGGAATGTGTACTACAATCCATCTTTGAAATGCAAATTGAAATTCCAAGTGGAAGTGTATGGAAAATGGCCTTGAAGTGGGGTAGAAAACCTTGTCAAAATAGGTTAAAATTTCTCTAAGTTAAAAAAATTGTTTAGTGCCCTTATTCAAGAATTTGTAACTTGAGATACATGCCTCAAATGGGAAAACTTTGTGAATCAAAGTTGTAGATTATGCAACAAGCTACAACTTTCATGTTTGGACTTTTGTTTGAATCCAAATGGATCTTGGTGAAAAAGTGGGGCAAAGTTGGGAAAAAATTAGGGTTTTTCATAACTTAGAAAAATTCTAAGTTATGAAAAATTCTAATTTTTAACCCTAATTTGCATTTTGTGATTTCTTGGTGAACAAGTTTCATGATTTGGCATGTTTTGATGAAAAATGAATCTTGACTCTTGATTTTGACCAAAAAGTCAAAGTTTGACTTTTCAGTATACAGTCAAAATTGATCAATTGACTGGGAAATTCAACTGTCAATCTTGTGTACTTGGGATCTTTTGAGTTTGTTGATCATGTCAAGATAATTCCATGGGGTCCTTGAGTCCATGTGTGAGCTTGGTTTGCCATTGGCTAGGTCAAACAGTCAAAAATTGCCTGTGTGCAGTCAAAACCCTAAAAATGACCATTTTGCCCTTTTGGTGATCTAATCAAATTTCTTGGGGAATTGTGATCCAAACTTGATCAAATGGTTCATATGAGTTCATAATGTTGATGTGGGTCAAATTTCACGAGGTTTGACTGTCAATTGGCCACAGTTGACTTTTTCCCCAATACAGTTGATTTCTAGGTCAACTGTCCAATTGGCTGGGCAAAACTTGGAATCAAGACTTGAAACTTGATATGGGTAAACTTGGGAGTCCAATATGAAGCATGAAAGTCATATTGGGAATTTTAGGTCAAAGCATCTTTGTGCAAACACAAACCCTAATTTGAGTCAACAGTGCAAGGAGAGGTCTTGAGCAGATGAAACCCTAACTGGATCTTGAGCTTCAAGGGCTTTGTGGTGAGAAATCAATGAGAAATGGGAGGGCAAATTTTGGGGTACAACAGTTGCCCCTGTTCAATCTTCTTGAATCCGAAGAGTTAGATTGGCAAGTTTGCCCTTCGTGACTCGAGGGTAAAAGGAGATTGGACACTAGAGTGCCCGGAAATTTGCACTTGTCAAAGCAATGGATGCGGGAATGGGATTAGAGATGCCATTTGGAGATGGGCTTAACGATGCCACCTGGGAGAGTGACAGAAATCTTGTCGGGGATGGGCTTAGAGATGCCATTTGGAAGGGAATATCAGGAAGGTGTCCAAGCTTGGGACCATTTCTGAACTGGGGGGTTTGAACAAGCAATAGATTGACATCCGTTGTTGGGAGGAATCTGTAAACTGTTTTCAGCGGTTTGGAGAAGAAGCTGAACAAGCGATAGGTTAACATCCGTTTACTTGGAGAACCCATGAACTGTTTTCAGAAACCTTGAAGTTGAATAAGCAATAGAGCAGCATCCGTTGTTGGGAAGCGTCCGTAAACTATTTTCAAAAGTTGCATCTGAACAAGTCGATAGATTAACATCCGTTGTTGGGAAAAATCCATAAACTGTTTTCAGAAGTCTTGAAGAAAAATCTGAACAAGTGACAGGTTAACATCTGTTTACTTGGAGAACCCGTGAACTGTTTTCAGAAATCTTGAAGTTGAATAAGCAATAGAGCAGCATCCGTTATTGGGAAGCGTCCGTAACTGTTTTCAAAAGTTGCATCTGAACAAGTCGATAGATTAACATCCGTTGTTGGGAAGAATCCATAAACTGTTTTCAGAAGTCTTGAAGAAGAATCTGAACAAGTGACAGGTTAACATCCGTTTACTTGGAGAACCCGTGAACTATTTTCAGAAATCTTGAATGATTTTAGTCTGTCGACTGATCTTTCCTGAAAAGGTAAAGAGTTAGTTGCATGCAATGTTATGATGCATGATGAAATATACGTGACATCAATGTTTATGACATGAATGTGAAGAATGCGCATGTAAGCTGACGAGCTATCTTGCTGAGGATAAATGAATCCGAGGTGGCTGAAGATAAAAGCATCTTGACTGCTGTCGGGGAAAATAAATCCTTGGCTGCTGCTGGGGAAGAGAATTCCTGATGACCTCTACTGGGGAGTATCAATCTTAGTAGACTCATGCTGGGGAGGTAAGACTGAGAATCTTCAGCTTGATGGGGAGTAACTCTGGCGATCTCACTGGGGAACTCAAGATTTCTCTTCCTAAAACTCTGTGGGGAGAAGGCTCATTAGTCTGGCTCCGCTGGGGATATTGAAAATTTGCACTCTGAGGAAAATTGAGCTCTGGAGGACTCTCTGGCTGGTGATAACAAAGATAAACTCCTCTGGGGATCATATTGATAAGTTGTGCTGGGAAACTCTTGATGGACTCCGCTGGGGATAGGAAGAATTCCGGCGAGTGCGATCTTCTGTGGTTGTTAGCTGAGGATAACCCAGTTATAAGCCTTTGTGAGGAATAACTTTGAATAAAACTCGGGAGAGACGTTCGTGCTCTGCGAGGAAATACCTTCCAGAACCTTACTGGGGATAAGCTTCGAGAGTCTGCTGGAGATAAGCCTCAGGGTTTGCTAGGGATGTGGATTCCAAATCTCTTGAGGGGTTTCCTTCGAAAGGGTGTCAAGATATCTATCTGTACCTTCATCCTATCAGTAATCCTTTCTCTTAGGTTTATTTAGGAAGTGATTATGTCTCAAATGCACATGCCTATTTAACAAAACATTGGACGTTTCTCAAAATAAAGCAAATAGTGCAAGAGAAAAAGAAAAGGGAAATGACACAAATTTTTGGGAAGAGTATTTGTATTGATTTTCTTTGAGTATATTTGTACAAAGGAGACAATCATCCTAGTAAGAGGACTTTGTCGTAAATATTGAAAGATTTTATACAAAATAAAGGATGGCTATGTGAAATAATTCCATGGGATTCCGTTCTGCTATAGCTTTCACAACTCTGAATATCTGTCCATTCAATGCTTCGTTTGACGATGACTAGATTGATCAGAAGTCCGGAACTGGTTGATGAAGAGATTGCCTTTGAAGTGATCCGACGAGACATAGTCATACGCTTTAATTCCCTAACTTTTGCCTGAATCGCCCTTTCGGGTTTTCGATCCACCGGGAAACCCCTTTTTGCCCAAGCCGCCCTTTCGGGTTTTCGACTTGCCGGGTGTACAGATTTTTTTGTTTCTATCCCTAATTTTTGCCTGAACCGCCCTTTCGGGTTTTCGGTTCACCGGGATGCCCATTTTTGCCCAAGCCGCCCTTTCGGGTTTTCGACTTGTCGGGTTATTTTATGCGTAGTATCTTTTGACTATGTCTGCGTTCGTAGGGTGCGGCAAATCGTCGCCGTCCATGGTGGTCAGAATCATTGCACCACCAGAAAATATGCTCTTGATCACAAATGGTCCTTCATATGTAGGAGTCCATTTGCCCCTGGGATCACTTTGCGGCAAGATAATCCGCTTGATTACGAGATCCCCGACTTGATACACTTGACGTCTGACTTTCTTATTGAAGGCCTTGATCATCCGCTTTTGATACGTCTGACCATGGCATATAGCAGCAAGTCGCTTCTCGTCGATCAGATTGAGTTGATCAAGTCGGGTCTGCATCCAATCATCTTCATTCAAACCTGCATCCTTCATAATCCTTAGAGAGGGGATCTGGACTTCCATAGGCAAAACAACTTCCATGCCATAAACCAAAGAAAATGGGGTTGCCCCAGTTGAAGTACGTGTCGTCGTACGGTATCCATGCAGAGCAAACGGTAACATCTCATGCCAGTCTTTGTAAGTGACTGTCATTTTCTGAATGATCTTCTTAATGTTTTTGTTCACAGCTTCAACAGCACCGTTCATCTTCGGCCGATAGGGAGATGAATTGTGATGATAAATCTTGAACTGTTCGCATAATGCAGTGATCATTGTGTTATTCAGATTTGTACCGTTGTCCGTGATGATCCTGTCTGGAACACCATACCGACATATGAGATTTTGCTTGATAAAGCGGGCAACCACATTTTTGGTGACAGAGGCGAAGGAAGCTGCTTCGACCCATTTAGTGAAGTAGTCAATGGCAACCAGGATGAAGCGATGTTCGTTAGAAGCCGTGGGCTTGATCTCTCCGATCATATCAATGCCCCACATTGCAAAGGGCCACGGAGCAGTCAGGACGTTGAGAGGAACCGGAGGGATATGAACTTTGTCAGCATAGACTTGACACTTGTGGCAAGTACGGGAATGTTGATGGCAGTCATCCTCCATGGTAGACCAATAATAGCCTGCCCTTAGGATCTTCTTAGCCATTGTATGCCCGCTCAAGTGAGTGCCAAATGTGCCGCTGTGTATATCAGTCATGATCAACTCTGCTTCAGCTTTATCCACACATCGGAGTAATACACAATCATGGCTTCGTTTGTAAAGGATGCCGTTGCTCAGGAAGAACTTAGCAGCGAATTTCCTTAAGAACTTCTTGTCATTTACGGAAGCTCCTTCAGGATAATCTCTAGTCTCGAGATACCTTTTGATTTCATGGAACCAAGGTTGTTCCACTACTTCTTCGGTATTAATCCCGTGGCAATGTGCCGGTTCATCCATTCGCTTGATGGTGATTTGGGGAGCCTCGTTATCCCAGTTGAGTTTAAACATGGAGGACATTGTGGCTAGAGCATCGGCTAGCTGATTCTCTTCTCGTGGGAAATGCTTGAAGGTAATTTTCTCGAAATGAGGCAACAATGTCAGGACATGTTCTTTGTATGGGATAAGATTAGGATGCTTGGTATCCCAGTCTCCTTTGATTTGGCTGATGACCAAAGCCGAGTCCCCAAATACGATCAAAGATTTGATCCCCAAGTCTATAGCAGCCTCAAGACCAAAGATGCAAGCTTCATACTCAGCCATGTTGTTTGTGCAGCTGAAGCAAAGTCGGGCCGTGAAAGGAGTGTGACAACCTTCCGGAGAAATGAGTACTGCGCCAATACCGTTTCCAAGTGCATTTGAAGCACCATCAAAGTACAGGGTCCATCGGGATCCCTTTTCGGGTCCGTCATACAGTCCGTTACTTTCAACGTTGTCCAAATTCATAATGTCCTCGTCTGGGAAGTCAAATCTCATGGGTTGATAGTCTTCGATAGCCTGATGAGCCAGATGGTCAGCTAGTACACTCCCTTTTATAGCTTTTTGGGTGGTGTACTGGATGTCATACTCGGTTAAGATCATTTGCCATCTAGCTATCCTTCCAGATAAAGCGGGCTTCTCGAAGATATACTTGATAGGGTCCATTTTGGATATTAACAAGGTAGTATGAGTCAGCATATACTGTCTTAGTCGGCGAGCAGCCCATACCAAAGCGCAACAAGTTTTCTCGAGCAGTGAGTAGCGAGTCTCACAGTCGGTAAACTTTTTACTAAGGTAATAAATAGCATGCTCTTTTCGACCAGACTCGTCATGCTGGCCCAAAACACACCCCATTGAGTTATCCAAGACGGTTAAGTACATGATCAATGGTCTTCCTTCGACGGGTGGCATCAGAATAGGAGGTTCTAGCAAATACTCCTTGATTCTATCAAAAGCAGCTTGATAATTGTCGTTCCATTCCACTACCTGATCCTTTTTCAAGAGTTTGAAAATTGGCTCACAGGTAGAAGTTAGATGCGAGATGAATCTGGCAATATAGTTTATGCGCCCCAAGAATCCTCTAACCTCCTTTTCAGTACGGGGAGCAGGCATCTCTTGTATTGCTTTTACTTTTGCCGGATCGACTTCAATGCCTTTGTTGCTTACAATGAATCCCAGGAGTTTACCAGACCTAACTCCAAAAGTGCATTTACTTGGATTCAGCCTGAGCTTGTACTCTTTCAACCTGGAAAATAGCTTTTCCAGATGTTCAAGGTGCTCTTCCTCTGTTTGTGATCGAGCTATCATATCGTCTACGTAAACTTCAATCTCATGATGTATCATGTCATGAAATAAAGCTACCATGGCGCGTTGATAAGTTGCCCCTGCGTTCTTCAGCCCGAACGACATCACTTTGTAACAGAAAGTGCCCCATTGTGTAACAAAAGTTGTTTTCTCCATATCCTCAGGAGCCATTTTGATTTGATTGTAGCCCGAGAATCCGTCCATGAAGGAAAACACTTTATGCTGAGCTGTATTGTCGATCAAGATGTCAATATGAGGTAGCGGGAAATCATCTTTAGGGCTGGCCCTATTCAAATCCCGGTAGTCCACACACATTCTGACTTTACCATCTTTCTTCGGTACCGGTACGATGTTAGCGACCCATTGAGGATAGGACGTAACAGCCAGGAAGCCAGCATCGAATTGCTTCATTACTTCTGCTTTGATCTTTTCGGACATGTCAGGCCTCATTCGGCGAACTTTCTGCTTGATTGGTGGACAGTCTTCTCTTGTGGGGAGACGGTGAACCTCGATGTCTGTGTCTAGACCCGGCATGTCTTCATAGGACCAAGCGAAGATTTCAACATACTCATTCAACAACTGTACCAAGCGCTCCTTGACTTTTGGTTCCAGGTTGGCACCCACTTGCACCTCCTTCCGACCCTCCTCGGTTCCCAAGTTAACAGCTTCCAATGGCTCTTCATGCGGTAAGATGGCCCTTTCCTCTTGTTGAAGAAGTCTGGCTAGTTCCCCGGGTACTTCACAACCTTCGTCATCTTCATACTCGGCTAGATTGACCAGATCTTCAGAGTTATTGAAAGATACAGCAGAATAGTCACCCATGGAATCCGGAGTGGATGGGTACCTGCATTGGTGAGTGTGGGTGTGTGTAAGGGATAGCCATCCTTAAACAAAAAATGCAAAAGGAAAGAAAATGAACATAAGCAGTTTATCAAATGAAAAACGTCCAATGAATCATTAAACATGGCATATGAATATGAAAAATAGTCAAAACCCTTACAAGTGGACCTACATGCCCCGGGCAAGGCAGGAGGTGAAAAGATAGTGTACGGATTGTTTGAAAGTAGAATATTACAGACCAAATAGGAAATGTTTAACAGGTAAATTACTGATGAATAAAAGTGATGGGGACAAAGTCTTTAGCCTCCCAATTGCTCAATCCTCCTCTGACAGTTGGATAAATCCACTCTTCAATGTTGCTTTCCTTGTCTTCATCTTCCAGGGCGTTGATTCTGTAAGGAGAAATTTTGACTGGCGCTCTTTCGATCTTTGACTGGCGCATAGCTTTCTGGCCAGCGGCTGTGAACCCTAATCCAAACTTGTCAGTCTTATGCGGAAAGTCGGGTAACTGCCCCCATGCTGAATTCTTCCCCTCTTTGATTGCGGCCCTTGCATCCTCCAGAGATTCCATCCTGGCCATCTGCCTCAGGGTCTCGGCTGTCAACTTTGCTACTGCTATTTCAGGAAGAACTTCTTCGAAATGTTGAAACGGTGTCTCAATGAACTCTCCTTCAACCTCCACATACCGGAAATAATTTAAGTGGCTAATCATGTACTCTTCTTCGCCGTGGACAGTGATGATCTTTCCCTTGACAGGATACTTCAGCATCTGATGCAAGGAGGAGGTGACTGCCCCATCATGGTGTATCCAAGGTCTACCCAGCAGGCAGGAGTATGATGGACGAATGTCCATTACATAGAAAGTGGATTTAAACACCTCAGTACCTATCTTGATGGGAATTTCAACCTCTCCATGGACCATTCTCTTCGACCCATCGAAAGCTCTGACGACAATATCACTCGGCTTCAATTCCAACCCTTCGCAATCTAGCCGGTCCAAGGCCTTCTTAGGCAAAACATTCAGCGACGAACCGGTATCAACCAAAACATGTGCAACGGTGGTTCCGCGACACTCGATTGAAATATGCAAAGCATCATTGTGGTTTCGGCCTTTAGGGGTTAGGTCGGCATCAGAAAAACCTAATCCATTGTCCGCAGTCAGACTAGCCACGCAATGTTGAAATTGATCCGCAGAGGTTTCCTGGGGCACATGAGCTGCCTTCAGAAACTTAATCAAGGCTTTAGCATGCGCTTCTGAGCAAAGCAATAGTGCCAGCATGGAGATCTTGGAGGGGGTTTGCCCTAACTGTTCCACCACATCGTAATCACTTCTCTTGATTATCCTCAAAATCTCGTCCATTTCTTTCTTGGAGGTTTCCGGGATCACCAAGGGTTGAGCCCTCGTCCTGATGGGCTCATCTTGTATTCCCTTTCCTTTATCAGCAATGGTAGGAGAGACAGCACTAGGAACAATAACTTCTTCAATCAAAGGAGTTCTAGCAGAGAGTTTTACTGGTGCAGGGATGACTTCTTTAGCTGATGAGGGTCCAAAGACTGCTCTTGGAGGGGCAATCTCTGGAGAAAATATTCTCCCGCTCCTGGTGATTTTGCTGGTGCCCACAATGTTACTAATGCTGGCTTCTTCATCATCCGAACTTTCTTCAATTACTTCGATTTGCTTGATACCATGGTAGTAGATGTCACCACCATAGTTCCAAGGTATCGACTTCTCAGAAACATAGGGAACAGGCCCTGGCATTGTTATCTTTAAAGGAACAGATTTTGCAGCTGGTGTAATCTTAACTGGCTTTTTGACGGCCTTGGAAAGATTGGCGTGAATGGTTATGATTGAGACATTTTCAACATGAACTGGAGCAGCAGAAACTTTTTCGAACAAAATTTGTCGGCTATCCATAAGGCCTTGGATGCCTTTCTTTAATAGCGGACAATCAAACGGCAGAGAGTGGCAACAGTAGCAGTCTTCTTTGCATCCCGGGAAGATCCCGACTCTTAACAAATTCAACTTAATGGTTAGCAGTGGAGTAGTCAGATCACTGACGTCAGCAACATACAAATCCTCTTCAATGACATTGATATTTCGGCCGTGCTTCGGCATAGGTGCAGATATCACATTAGGTTTCTCTGGAGCGTCAAACTCTACCTCCTTAGCCTCTATCAGGTCTTGGATTTTATGCTTGAGTGCCCAACAATCATTGGTGTCGTGTCCAACACTGTCTGAATGATAGGCGCATTTAGCATTGGCATGATAATGAGGGGAGGACGTATTCACATTCTTTGGTGCCTCCTTGATGGTGGCAAGATTCAACTTCAATAGATGGGGAAGCACTTGTGCTGGAGTCATATTAATACGGGTGAACTGCCGTTGTGGCCTTTCTACCCGTTGCTGATTTGGTCTGGACTGGTTATAGCGAGGCTGCTCACTTGGAGTGTTTTGAATCATTACGGCCCCCACAGTTGGCCGACGCTCCATCTTCCCTGCTCTTCTCTGAGAATATACCATAGCTGTCTCCTTCTTAAAAGGCTTCTTCTCAACACTTGCAGCAATACCCTTCTGAATCTTTCCTGACTTGATGCCAGCTTCTATTCTTTCGCCGGTTAAGATCAAATCGGTAAACCCTGCGGAAGAGTTACCAATTAGATGATTGAAAAATGGCCCAGATAGGGTCCCGAGAAACATATCAACAAGCTCACGATCGGTTAAAGGAGGCTGCACCCTGCAAGCCAAATCCCTCCATTTTTGTGCATATTCTTTGAATCCCTCACTTGTTCCTAGTGACATACCCTGAAGTTGGGTACGAGTAGGAGCAAGATCAGAATTATACTGGTATTGTTTGTAGAAAGCGGTGGCCAAATCTTCCCAATTTCTGACACTGGTTCCTTCTAGCTGATAAAACCACTCCAACTGAGCTCCCGATAGGCTGTCTTGAAAGAAATGAATCCAGAGATTTTTATCTGCTGTATAGGGTTGAATCTTTCTCACGTAGGACCTGAGATGCAATTTGGGACAGGACAGCCCATCATACCTCACAAACACTGGCACTTTGAATTTTGGGGGAATCACAATTCCGGCAACCAAGCCCAAGTCTTCAAAATCCAAACCCGGTACTCTTTGCAATTCCATGGCGGCCAATCTGTCTTCTAAACCCTTGTATTTATCATCAGTTGGAGGGTATTGCTGGTCAGAATAATCTTCATCCTCTTCAACCTCTTCCTCCTCCGCATCAGACTCGGAAGGCACCGCAACTCGATCTCTTTTACTAGTCCCTTCATCAGAAGTAGGAGGAAATTCAAGCACTCTCCGAGCTTCTCTGTCAAATCTTCTCCCCAAAGTAGCCACCCCGATCCTCTTTTTCTTCTTCATTGGGTCCTTATTCTCCAAATGAGTCTTGATATCCTCTTGACTTTTAACCTAAGTCATCAAGAGTTGCTGGAACTGTGCATTCTGGGCTTGTAGGTCTTTGACTGTTTGCTCGAGATCCATCCTACTGAAATAAACAGCAGACAAATAAGGAAACCTGGAGTGAGACCTGCTTATGCACATGATGAATGGTATGCTGATGTATGCAATGCATTCAAGGATTTAGGACATTCAAAATTGTTTCAGACAAAGAAGAACGCACGTCATATTAATAAGAAGAAATTTGTTAGTACATAAATGCCCCATGGGCCAAATGTTACAAAATAAACTTCTCAAGGCAGAAAGACATTGCGCATCCTCTTTGGTGCGATGTAGGTGTTGAGGGCCTCTTGCTCGTGGAGTCGGCGGGTAAGCTCTAGAACCTTCTTTTCACTGGCGTAGTAGCTAGCTTCAAAAGTGTTCCGTTCCTCCTTGAGTTGAATCCAACTTTTCTGCATTTCCTCCCACGATGTAGGCATGTCTGGATGTAGGATGGTGTAGGGAACCTCTCCTTCATTGACGGGCTCTTTAATCATAGGGAGAACATGAGGATAAGGCATCATTAGACTTTGGGCTCGGGCTCGTACCCACTTGAGATAGGGCTCAAGAGGGATGGAGTTCTTGTGTCCCAGAGTCTTGCTATCAACCTTGTTGAGTTTTCCCCAAGCTCTGATGAATCTTTGGCGAAGTCCTTGCGCATCGTTGTCGAAGTTAAAAACTAGGTTAGGAATCAACATATCATGAGGGCCATCCCTCCGTGCATATCCAAATTGCCTCAAAGCTAGGCAAGGGATGTAGGTGATACCTCCCCTAATTCCAAGTAAAGGAACATTAGGAAATTCTCCGCAATGATCGACGATGATGACATATTCTCTGGACCGAGAACACCAATGCACATCAGAATGAGTAAGAGTCATCAACCGTTGGGACCACCTTGTACCCTGGTCATTCTTCAAGACATATTGCGGAAGGTGCGAAATAAACCACCTTGCAAGGATAGGAGTACAGCACATGAGAACACCCCTCTTTCTCATTGTTCGTGTGTAAAATGAGTGAAGGATGTCCCCAAGCAATGTTGGTATTGGATTTCTGGACAAGAAGATTTTGACGGTGTTGACATCTACCAATTGGTCAGGATTTGGGAACAAGACCAACCCGTAGATAAGGAGTGCCACAATCTCTTCAAAGGCTTGTAGGTCCAATGAGTTCCAACATTCTTGTGCCTTCTCAAACAAGAATTTTGCTAAGAATCCTTTGACGCCACTTCTGGTTTCCCAATGCCCCTTGATGTCAGATGGTTGAAGATGTAATGCTCGAGCAACATCTTCCGGCTTTGGTTCCTTTTCCGTACCGTTGAAGGGTAGTTGATTAAGGATAGGGATCCTTAGGAGTTGAGAAAACTCCTCCAAAGTGGGTACCAACTGATAATCAGGGAAAGTGAAGCAGTGGTGAAGAGGGTCAAAGAACTGGAATAGCACTTTCATCATGTCTTCTTCAATGTTGGTGTTGACTAGGCTGAGCAGTCTACCATGTCTTTCACTGAAGGATGAATTTTCCGGAATTCTTGAGGTGATCTCCTTGAGTTGAGGAGAGATTCTCACAAGGTTGACTTGAATGGTATTTCTACGAGGGATTTCCATGTCCTACAAAACAAGAACAAAGATGAAGATCCAAAACCCTTGAAATGGTTAGTGAATGCATATGATGTTTTATGATGTTTATGATGTATGCACAAAACATATGTACAAGAAAATCACACCAAACCCTAATTTCAGGCTTGCATGGGGTTTCATAGGTAAGTACCCTCTTGAGTGTAGTTGGCTTAAAAACCTGTCCTATAAATAGTAACCGGGTTCTAAGGAGCTCAATATCACTGGATTGTTTTCAATGTTCATTGTTTTGGTTTAGCCACTTAACTAGCGACCAAAATATTCCAAGAAAACAACCCTCAATGAGTGTAGTATCGAGTATCTACCAACTTCGGACTGCACCAAAGCCGGTCATCTCACTACCCCTAATAAAAGGCCAAGATGGTCAAGTAAGGTTCTAGGTCATTAGTGCTTAGTGACATCACTCAGCGGCCCCGTACTCTCCTTGATTGAACTCAAGGGTTACCGGTACTCACAAATATGTCGCACTAATATAGCTATTGCTTAGACCGTGTCGGTATACCCCGCACAGTTTCCACAACGTATTGCTATCTATGAATGTTTTCCAAAATTCGGGTGGAGGATTGTAAACCCAAACAATAGAGCCAAAGTATAAAGCAAGCAAATCAAACAATTAGTCATGCAAGAGGGTGATCTAAGCCCTAAGGTTACTCCACTTTAAAAATTATCCCCAGCAGAGTCGCCAGTTCTGTGATACGGTGGGAGAACTGACTAGGGTTTTGCGTTCATTTTCGCAAATGTTTCGGTTGAGCAAGAGTCGCCACCGACTTTTTATTTTATCCTAAGGAAAGGTTTAAAAAGCACAGCAAAAAACCTTTGAGATTTTTCTTGGGTTCGGGGAGTAGATTATAGAAGGGGAAGGTATTAACACCCCTTCTATCCATGGTTATCCATGGGCTCTTAGGTACTTGCTTAGATCAACTTGCCTTGGTTTTCAATTGTTTGAAATGGTGCTTTGTGTGTGGTTTTGAAAAGGTTTTAAAAAAGATGCCTTGTATAGGCTACCCTTGTAACAATTCTTTACTCGAATGTTTTACAAAAGGTGTTTGTCTTTTTGAAAAGATGTTTCAAGGTTTTTTGAAAGTTTGTTTTGAAAGTGTTTGTGAAGTGGGTTTTGAAATAAGACAAGTGTTTTCTTGGAAAGTTGACAAGTACTTAAGAGTTCATCTACCCTAAAGTTTTCTCAAAGATTTTTGTTATGTTTTAAACCTTTTGACAATTTTGTTCCACCATTGCATTTGGTGGACAATCTTGTTTTAGGAGATGAAAGGGACGGGCGCGGGTCATCGTTTAGACCATAGTTACAATAGTGTTAAATGTCTTTGGGCAATTTTCTTTAAAAGGGACTTGATCATTCATTTAAGCAACATTTTGTGGGACTATGATCATTTGATTGTTTGTTTTTACCCAAAGAAATTCAACATACAATATGGCCCAATTATTTGAAGGCAACAAAGTGGAATACCCTAGGGGTGCAAGTGTGAAATGTGTTGTCCATTTTTCATGCTCATTTATCTTGTATTAGGTCCAACTATTTTGTTCATATTTATTCGCATACAAAACCCTTATTCTAGCATAGTATGTTTAGAAAGCGATAAAGTGCGAAATTTAAAATCCTACGCTATTACAACACAATAATATGGGGAGGGGGTACAATGTTTCAAATGGGGATATTTAGACAAGAAATTGAATCTAGGCTATTACATCATTTTCTATGAATATTTACAAGATAAATAAATGTATAATTTAAATAGTAAATAAAACAAATATGCAAGAATACAAAAGGGATTTTTATATGTATGAAAAAAAGTATTATTTATGTAAAATAAGAAAAGAAAATAAAAAGGTATTTTCAAATTTAGGGCAAAACCCTAATTTTTTAATCAAAAGGGACATTAATTAATCAATTCATATAATATTTATTATTTACATACAAAAATAAAATAAAATATGGTATATTTGTAAAAAAGGGCCTTTTTTATTATTAAATATTAAAAAATAAAATATGCACATTTTTTTTGATATTTTCTCCTAAGTATATTAATATACCTATATATTTATATTATTTACAAATAAATATCATATATATGATAATAATTAATATTTATATATAAAAAAAATATGTTTTGTATAAAATATTTTCAAAAGGGAAAATGTAATAAAAATCAGAAAAGAAAATATATTTACATTATTTTTTTTAGTTTTCTAAATAATAGTGTGTATATATATTTATGTATAAATGTCAACATAATCAAATAAATGCCTAAAAAATAGAAAAATGGTGTAAAAATTTATTTTTAGATTTTTAATATCATAAGCAAAAATAAACAAGTCAGACCAAAAAAGAAAAAAATCAAAAAATCATTAAAAATAACAAAATGGGCCCAGGGGGTGCAAAAGTAAATGTATGGTGCAAAAAGGAATAACAAACAGGCCCAGCCCAGAAAATGGTTGTCTTCAACCTTCAGACCAAACAATTCAAAAAAATGTGCGCCTTTCTTCATCAATCCTTAACTCCTGATTCCTGGCTTTTTAACAAAAACTCATAACATAAAAAATGTTCAGCATGAAGAGACGATTCTAACCATATGCATAACTTGATCTAACTCTCTAAGATGAGGGAGAATTTCTCCTCCCCCAAATCCTAACCTAGTTTTTCTGCCATTTTCAAACTCCAAATTCTCACAGCTCAAGCAAAAGAATTGAAAAGTAAAAGAATGTACATGTTCAGTGGCATGAGTAGGACATTGTTTATTCACAAACTTAAGGCTAATGATGCATAATAAGAGAGATACGAGTTCACCAAGATACCTGTTCAGCTGAAGTTCTATCTTGCAACGGGGGAGCTTTCAGTGCAAGGTGATGGTTGGAAAAGCTTCCTTGAGGTCCAGGGATGCTATTCCAATGTTTACTTTGTCTTGAAAGCTTCTGAATCGAGCTAGAGAACTTCACCTGCAAAATAAGAAACTGAAAATGGTGGAAGTGGTTAGAGGGATTACAGGTCGTGCTTTTGCTTTTGGTTAGCTTGCATAGATGGTATGGAAGGTATGTGAACTGGTTTGGGCAAGAGAGCTTGAGAGAAATGAGAGATAGCACTCAAACTGCAGGGCCTGCCCTGTTTTTGCAGTTTGAGAGTGGTTATGGCAATGGGAGTGTTTGAGAGGTGCAAGGGTCGTGCAAAAGCTTGGTTCTGATCTTTGGAATGTGTTTTCAATATTTGCTTAAGGGTTTTTTGACTGATATGAGAGATGTGTTATGTTATGGCACTTTTCTTCACTCTTAAGCAAACAAAGGCAACTTGGTGTTTTAGGTCAGTAGGGGACCTCTAATGAGCTGCATAAACTCTCCTTGATCAGAGTGATTTGTCCATAATCTTTTGCCCATTAGATCTTGCTTGTACTGCTTGGATTTGCAATTGGACATAAAGTGAACTTTTGCAAAAATGGATAGTTTGCTTTATCTATAAATGGATTAAACCTTCATGTAATGTTAGAACACAAAGAACATGGTCTTGGCACAAAGAATATGCATTAAATTTATGAGTGTAATTGAGATAAAAGGCCTGTAATCAAGGGGCATGCTGAATTTTGAAAATGCATAGTGTTATGAATCATGTTTTGGTCAAGAGCAAAAGTGAATTTTTGCCATATTGTGAAATTCGATTCTCTCAAGTTATGAGGTTGTTTGATAAGTTCTTGGACATTTTGGAAATCTTGGAATGTGTACTACAATCCATATTTGAAATGCAAATTGAAATTCCAAGTGGAAGTGTATGGAAAATGGCCTTGAAGTGGGGTAGAAAACCTTGTCAAAATAGGTTAAAATTTCTCTAAGTTAAAAAAATGGTTTAGTGCCCTTATTCAAGAATTTGTAACTTGAGATACAAGCCTCAAATGGGAAAACTTTGTGAATCAAAGTTGTATATTATGCAACAAGCTACAACTTTCATGTTTGGACTTTTGTTTGAATCCAAATGGATCTTGGTGAAAAAGTGGGCCAAAGTTGGCAAAAAATGAGGGTTTTTCATAACTTAGAAAAATTCTAAGTTATGAAAAATTCTAATTTTTAACCCTAATTTGCATTTTGTGATTTCTTGGTGAACAAGTTTCATGATTTGGCATGTTTTGATGAAAAATGAATCTTGACTCTTGATTTTGACCAAAAAGTCAAAGTTTGACTTTTTAGTATACAGTTAAAATTGATCAATTGACTGGGAAATTCAACTGTCAATCTTGTGTACTTGGGATCTTTTGAGTTTGTTGAGCATGTCAAGATAATTCCATGGGTTCCTTGAGTCCATGTGTGAGCTTGGTTTGCCATTGGCTAGGTCAAACAGTCAAAATTGCCTGTGTGCAGTCAAAACCCTAAAAATGACCATTTTGCCCTTTTGGTGATCTAATCAAATTTCTTGGGGAATTGTGATCCAAACTTGATCAAATGGTTCATATGAGTTCATAATGTTGATGTGGGTCAAATTTCATGAGGTTTGACTGTCAATTGGCCACAGTTGACTTTTTCCCCAATACAGTTAATTTCTAGGTCAACTGTCCAATTGGCTGGGCAAAACTTGGAATCAAGACTTGAAACTTGATATGGGTAAACTTGGGAGTCCAATATGAAGCATGAAAGTCATCTTGGGAATTTTAGGTCAAAGCATCTTTGTGCAAACACAAACCCTAATTTGAGTCAACAGTGCAAGGAGAGGTCTTGAGCAGATGAAACCCTAACTGGATCTTGAGCTTCAAGGGCTTTGTGGTGAGAAATCAATGAGAAATGGGAGGGCAAATTTTGGGGTACAACAGATATGATAGGGGAATCTTAGGGGGTAAAATTGGGGTACAACAACTGCCCTTATTTAAGTGTCTTCTATTCGGAGTTACGAAGGTTAAAATCTTCGTGTCGACGCGATTGAAGATACTTAAATATAAAACAAGCCCTATTTTTGGCCCTAATATACCATCCAATACTTATGATTATGAATGCAGATGAATAAGTCTAAAGGGACGCAAGACACCACTAGGTATGTAGCAAAGGAAACAAGGATCAAAAGAGAAACTTGGCTAGGAAAATAAATTGCTGGTGACCAAAAGACTCGACTCTATTGGGGTAAAGCCCAAGAAGGAGACAAGGTAGCATGAACTCAAATATTGAGGAAATAATAAAGGATGATAGCGACCGACAGATAATTGTGAGCTACCAACTCAATAGTGTAAGGTAGAAGATCAAAAAGATGCCAACTCATAGATGACGGTAAACTACCAACTCAATAGTTGAAGGTAGAAGATCAAAAATATACCAACTCACAGATGACAGTAAAAGATTAAAGGATACACCAACTTTCACTGAAGGTGAACTACCAACGTTCACTGAAGGTAGAAATGAAAGATTACACCAACGTTCACTGAAGGTCAAACTACCGACGTTCACTAAAGGTAGAAAGAAAAGAATAACACGAACGTTCACTTAAGGTGAACTACCAACATTCACTGAAGGTAGAGAGAAAAAAGATAACACCAACATTCACTGAAGGTGAAACTACCGACGTTCACTGAAGGTAGGGAGAAAATAACAACACCAACATTCACTGAAGGTTAACTACCAACGTTCACTGAAGGTATAGATAAAATAATAACACCAACATTCACTAAAGGTGAACTACCAACATTCACTGAAGGTAGAGAGAAAAGAAATAACACCAACATTCACTGAAGGTGAACTACCAACATTCACTGAAGGTAGAGAAATAGAACAAATACCCCAAAGTCCATTGAAGGTGAACTACCAACGTTCACTGAAGGTAGAGAGAAAGATGACACCAACGTTCACTGAAGGTAAAACTAATGACGTTCACCGAAGGTAGAAAAAATGACACCAACATTCACTAAATGTGAAACTACCGATGTGCACTGAAGGTAGAGAGAGAAAACATAACACCAACATTCACTGAAGGTGAACTACCAATGTTCACTGAAGGTAGAGAGAAAAACTTAACACCAATGTTCACTGAAGGCAAAATACCAACGTTCACTAAAGGTAGAAAGAGAAAACATAACACCAATATTCATTGAAGGTGAACTACCAACGTTAACTGAAGGTAGAAACAAGAACGTATTGACAATAACAAGTTTCCCAAAATCATGGCATTTCACCTAGAACGGGTCTTAACTTCTTCTTTAACTAAGGAATTCCGCCTAGAAAGGGTAATATAAACTGTCTCAAATAAAGAGACTGCCACTTGTAAAGATTTCTCAACAAACTTTCCCTGTCATATTGAAAAGACTTTCCATCCTTTGGAGTAATTTGACAACAAACTGCAAACTATCCACTCATAGATAAGATAGCAAAAAAAAGTAATGTCGACTTTTACGGGGAAGTACAAGTTACTCAAATAAATAGACACGCTAATTGTTGTTATGGGAAGGGTTGTAAAATTGACTTCCTTCGGAAAGAAATATGGCTTCCTGGGGAAATGCCAACATACTTCTATTGAGGAGGCAAAAGTCTTCTCGTGCCAAAATAAATGCACATTCTCAAACCAAGTTTGGAAGCTTGCAGAGATCATAATAGTACTGTTGTTGGGAAACAAAGATTCAAACCAGAAATAAACTGGAGTGAAACAGGAAACCGTAATACATCTTTTGAGAAAAAAACTCAAGAGGGATATTTAATCCATCAAGACAAAGAGTTGTACAAGAAGGCTGAAGAAAAATCTTCCACGAGGGATAACTCAGTGGGGAAATTGAAAGAAAATACACTTTCTGCTTAAGGTTGACACTCTATTGGAGAGAGGATATCACAACTCTACAAAATAGGGTAATATGCCAACAGGAAATTAATAAATTAAAATGAGCAATGATTTACTAAATTCAACTATGAATGATGTATGTATGAACATATGAATATTATCATGTATATACTGACAAAAAAGACATATACCACTGGGGATAACCAGACAAACCGATATGGGTACAATCAACACTCGGCTAAATCACATCCAAGATAAAAACTCCATAAGAAAAAAAGCATCAACTGAGGAGACAGGTTCCTATTTCACGGATTAACTTCACTGGGAAGGAACATAATCCGAAAATAATCAAATCATAGAAACACATCAGTACAGATACAAGGATATAACATCCTCCTCCAGGCTTCACCGAAAAATATCACACATACTTCAACGGGGAAAACAAATGTTTTACAGTCTGTACTTCTACTGGGGATCGCAATACTGATTTCAAATAAGGCAGATGAAAACCATATCATCAAAACATCAACTAAGGATCTCGTGCTGGCTTCATTGGGAAATATCATAGAGAATTCACTGTTAGAACATAGTTTGATTCTACAACCCTCAGTTAGAGTTTTGATGATAACAAAATACAAGATTAAATGAATTATGAGATTTATATAAGACATATATGCTACTAAAAAATTATGTTGTGTATTTACAAAAACTCTGATGGAATCAGCATCAGAATATCAGTATCAACATCAGCATCAAAAGATATGTCAGCATCAGAAGATCAAATCATGTGCTACGCTGAAGCCTGATGAACAGAATCTGCGCTTACCATACTCTAACTCTGATCAAGATCCTAACCATGTCATCAGCACTCAGAAACGCCAGAATAAGCTAAAGCCAAGAACACTCTGATTATCATTAGCAGAACACTCTGAAGTGTCAACGTTACTATGCATTCAATGCAGATTAATTACCAACGGCTTTATCAAAGACAAAGATCTTCTCAAAAAGGAAAGAACGTTATGAGCATTGAAATGGAATTATGGACAGCAACGTATCTATTCCTATGCTATTTAAACAAGTCAGTGAGAAAAGAAATGGCCAATACTCTTTACGCACGCACGCATACGAAATCTCTCTCACTCAAATTGCTAAAGCTTTCAACCACGCCTACTCAATAGCATTAGCAGTATAGTTCATTATAAGCTTCATATTGTATATTATCACAGTTGTGATATATAGTTTTTTCTAGAAAACATCAAACACACATTTGTTCATTTGTCTGTAAAAGAATTACCTTGAGATAAACCGGTATGTGGTTAGACTCAAGAAGGCTTTGACAGTTGTTAAAGCAGTTGTTGTATTCAGTTGAATATAGTGGATTAAGACCTCGTTGGAGAGAGGCGAAATCACCTTGACGGGTGGACTGGAGTAGTTTGAGATCAAACGAACCAGGATAAAAATAACGTGTTGTCTGCATTTGATTTCAAGTTTTACAATTCAACCCCCCTTCTTGTGTTTTTCACTTATTCAATTGGCATCAGAGCACCTGGTTCTGAGCTTATAACACTTAATCGTGTCAGTACAAGATCCAGCGTTAGAAAAACACTATGGCAGGACCACATCAAAACATCAGCAATGACAACAATGAAGAAAGAGACAGATTCAGTGGCAAACCTCCAGTCTTTGATGGAGAGAACTTTGATTACTGGAAAGACAGAATTGAAAGCTTCTTTCTGGCCCACGATGCTGATTTGTGGGATATGGTGACTGATGGATACACGCACCCAATGAATGCAAGTGGTTAGAAGATTGACAGGAAAGCAATGTCTGATCAACAAAAGCGTGATTTCAGAAATCATCACAAAGCCAGAACAATTCTTCTCAGTGCCATCTCTTACTCTAAATATGAAAAGATATCAAACAGAGACACTGCAAAGAATATGTTTGACTCTCTGAGAATGACGCATGAAGGCAACATTCAATATAAAGAAACTAAAGCTCTTGGGCTCATTCAGAAGTATGAGGCATTCAAGATGGAAGAAAGTGAATCAATTGAAATAATGTTCTCAAGATTTCAAATTCTGGTTACTGGTCTCAAAGTTCTGGACAAAGGGTATTCTACTGCTGATCATGTTAAGAAGATCATCAAAAGCTTGCCAAAACAGTGGAGGCCAATGGTCACAGCGCTGAAGCTAGCTAAGGATCTCAACAAAATCTCTCTGGAGGAACTTGCCAGCTCCCTCAGAAGTCACGAGATAGAGCTAGAAGCTGATGAACCCCAAAAGCAAGGTAAGCCATTAGCTTTAAAATCTAACAGAAAATCTGACTCCAAAGTTTTACAGGCTTAAGAAGAAAACTCTGATGGGTCCTCATCAGAAGAAGATGAACTGTCTCTCCTCTCCAGAAGGGTGAACCAACTGTGGAAGAAGAGGCAAAGAAAGTTCAGGAATCCAAGAAGATCAGAGAATCAGAATGAATCCTCCTCCAGATACAGAAGGTCAGAACCCTCCTCTGGATACAGAAGATCTGAAGGCTCTTCAGGAAGAAGAAATCCAAACAACAAAGACATCATCTGCTATGAGTGTAACGAGCAAGGACACTACAAGAGTGATTGCCCAAAGCTTCAGAGGGAAAAGCCCAAGAAGAAGTTTGGCAAGGAAAAGAAGAAAAGTCTCATGGCTACATGGGATGACTCTGACACATCTGAAGCTGACTCAGAATCAGATGATGAGAGAGCAAACATAGCTCTCATGGCAAACATAATAGAATATAGTGAAGCTTCTGAATCTGACTCTGAATCAGACACAGAAGAGGTATTTCCTGACTTTGTTATTAACTTTACTAAGGCTGAACTAGCTGAAAGCCTTAATGAAATTCTGGAAAGATATCAGCAGATCAGAGTCAAATTCAGAAAACTGAAAAGGAATCTTGCTTCTGACTCTGATAAAACTGAGAGTCTCAAATTGGAGAATTCTGAGTTAAAAGATAAAGTTTCAAAATTAGAAAATCTATTACAAAACTCTCAGAAGGAAACAATTCTTGAAACTCCCAGTAGTGTTGATGAGATCATCAAGGAGTATGATCACAGCTTTCAGAAGTTTCTAGCTAAAAACATAGATAGAAGCAAGATGGCTTCAATGATCTATGGAGTTAGCATAAATGGAAGAAAAGGAATAGGATACCAAGGTAAGGTACCTACACCAAGGAATGCCATGGATTTAGTGATAAAATACACTTCACTTGATTCTCACTTTGTGTATGGGCACACACACGACATCAAATATACTAGTAGTAATTATTCTGTCAAACCAAAATTCAACCAGAGTTTTGGTAAAACTAACAAATCAGGACCCGAGAAAATATGGGTACCTAAGGATAAAATAATACATGTTGCAGATATCTTTAGCAGCAAAGCAGAAACACCAGTCATGGTACCTGGACTCTGGCTGCTCACGACACATGACGGGAAGAAGGCATATGTTCCAAAGCCTACAACTTAAGCCTGGAGGCCACGTAGGCTTTGGAGGCAATCAGAGGGGAAAGATCATTGGCTCAGGAACAGTAGAATGAATTACTTGCAGGTATGGAAGTTGAATTCATAGGTACTGAAGACAAGTCATCATAAGCTCTTAACAGAGACACTCCCTCAACATCAGAAAGAGGCACTGCAAGCAATCCAGCACCTTCTTTTGATCAATCTCATAAAAGACCATCCAGAAGCAGCATGGATCACCCAGAAGAAACTATCTTAGGAAGAAAGGAAGATCTAATCAGAACAAGAGCCAGCTTCAGAAACTCTAAAGAATCCCTCATGGGACTTGTTTCTCTAATTGAACCATCAACAATTGATGAAGCACTTATGGACAATGACTGGATTCTAGCAATGCAAGAAGAGCTGAATCAATTTACAAGGAATGACGTATGGGATCTAGTTCCTAAACCAAAAGGATTCAACGTCATTGGAACTAAATGGGTGTTTGGAAACAAACTGAATTAACAAGGTGAAGTCATCAGAAACAAAGCACGATTGGTAGCACAAGGTTATAGTCAGCAAGAGGGGATAAACTATACAGAAACCTTTACTCCAGTCGCCAGGTTAGAATCTATCAGACTTTTAATTTCTTTTGTTGTTAATAAAGGCATCACTCTGTATCAGATGGATGTTAAGAGTGCATTCTTAAATGGATATATAGAAGAAGAGGTATATGTTCACCAACCCCCTGGTTTTGAAAGTTCAAAAAATCCAGAATATGTTTTCAAACTAAAGAAGTCACTGTATTGTCTGAAACAAGCTCCCAGAGCTTGGTATGAAAGACTGAGTAACTTCCTGTTAGAAAAGGAATTCACCAGAGGGAAAGTGGACACAACCTTATTCTGTAAGACAGTTAAGAATGACATTTTAGTCTGTCAGATCTATGTTGATGATATAATATTTTGATCTACTAAATCTTCTCTGGAAAGAAAGTTTTCTAAGTGTATGCAGGCAGAATTTGAGATGAGCCTAATGGGGGAACTGAAATTCTTTCTGGGCATTCAGATCAATCAAACCCCAGAAGGAACTTACATTCATCAGAGCAAATATGTCAGAGAACTTCTGAAGAAATTTGATCTCTCAGAATGTAAGCCATCAAAGATTCCAATGCATCCCACGTGCATTCTAGAAAGAGAAGAGGTAAGTAAAAAGGTAGAACAGAAGGTCTACAGAGGTATGATTGGTTCTCTTCTTTATCTGACAGCTTCAAGGCCTGATATTTTATTCAGTGTATGCATTTGTGCAAGATTCCAATCAGATCCTAGAGAATCTCACTTAACAGCTGTTAAGCGAATTTTCAAGTATCTGAAAGGTACTACTAATCTGGGTCTGTTTTATAGAAAATCTAGTGACTACAGCTTAGTAGGATACTGTGATGCTGACTTTGCTGGAGACAGAGTAGAGCGTAAAAGCACTTTTGGAAGCTGCCAGTTTCTAGGAGAAAATATGATCTCTTGGTCCAGCAAAAGACAATCCACAATTTCTCTATCAACAACAGAAGCTGAATACACAGAAGCAGCTGGATGCAGCACACGAATGCTTTGGATGAAAAGTCAACTTGAGGACTTCCAGATATATGAGAGTAACATTCATATCCTCTGTGATAACACCTCTTCTATTTGCTTAAGTAAAAATCCAATTTTGCATTCTAGGGCTAAGCATATAGAAATAAAACATCATTTAATTAGGGACTATATTCAGAAAGGGATTTTAAAATTTAAATTTATTGACACAAACCATCAATGGGCTGATATTTTCACAAAACCACTTTCTGAAGATAGGTTCAACTTCATTCTGAAACATCTCAGCATGAAGCTCTGTCCAGAATAAAACTGTTTTACTTTTATATATTAACCTTCAGAATTGTGTTTATTTCTCTGTGAACTTCTGATCAATCCTCTTTCATAATTTTAGAAATGCTGATTGTATCAGAATCTATCCATGAAGATCTGAGCGCTTCAGTTCAAGGATAGACGTGTTGTTCACTCAAGCAAACAAGTGTCATCCAGTCATCAGCTGTTTCCTGAGGCTGAACACGCGTTCACGCTTCTGAAAAGGCAAAGCGCTGATTGGATGCATTGAGACACATGTCATGGGTAACCGTTTAAGTATCTTTCTGAATCCCCTAAAATCAACTATCATTAAATGCTAATAATAATGATTTATTTCTCTCTCTTAAACGTTTATGTTTTCAAAAACTTTTTAGAAATCTATTTAAACACTTCACACCATTCACACACTTTTACCGGCACTTTTGTTTACACTCAACATTTCTTCTATTTTCTGTGTTCTTACTTTCTCAAGAAACCATTCAATCTTTTTCAAAAATCCTCGTGTGAACATGGCTTCTTTCAGCAATCCTTCTTCTGGTTCCCAGAAAGATGCATCATCTGAACAATATGAAGTTCCTCTCAGAACGCTTCTCACTCCTATCAAGAACCTTGAAGTTCTGTCAAAAATTATAGTGGATTTCAACAGTCTCAAGGAAAATGGTTTTGATTTATCAGAAGAGATTCAAGCTCAAGGTTGGGAAAAGTACTTTGACAGGCTGGTGGGTCCAACATTTCCTATTTTGGTTAAGGAATTTTGGATTCACGCTTCTTCTTCAAATCACCAAGTTACATCCTACATCATGGGGAAGAAGACTGTGATTACTGAAGACCTGATTGCTCGTTTGATAAGCTACAATGGAGGTGGTATTCGCTGTATTGATATGGCAGAAAGATGTCAAGATGCTGCCCTAATTGCAAGGGAAATTTTCACGCT
The DNA here is from genome assembly GCA_948472305.1 of Vicia faba. Lineage (NCBI taxonomy): Eukaryota > Viridiplantae > Streptophyta > Magnoliopsida > Fabales > Fabaceae > Vicia > Vicia faba. The sequence goes on from OX451740.1 coordinate 837,736,354, forward strand.
GGGGCTTCCCTCCAGCAAGATAAGGGACTTGAAAGACAAGCACAAAATTTGGGCAAAGATCATTCTGGGCTGTTTCAACCACAGGAAGCCTACCAGCTCTCCTGATTACATAAACATAGATCAGCAGTTTCTGATCTATTTTATTTCTCAGAAGGTCAAGATTAATCTAGCTCATCTTCTGTTCAACCATCTCAGAACAAGTATCAAGGAAACAAGGGAAGAGGAACGTACTAAAAGGGATTGGATACCCTTGGGAAGACTGATATCAGATATTCTGACTGAGAATAGGCTGATTGAACATTTGACAGAGGCACAAGAGATCAACACCCTGAAACCTTCTGTTGGCAAGCAGCTGAATGCCAAAAATCTGAAGAAAATGAAGCTGATAGAGAACATTAAGAAGGAGCCCAGCATCACTCCTTTTGCTGAAATCTCCAACAGAAGAGTCCCTCTGGACGACTTCCCGATGTTCTTAGAGATTGACTCTAAGCCTCAAATCATTTTGAGATATTTGGATGCTTGTAAAGCTGATGGTACAACACCTAATCTGAATATTCAAGATCTTCAGCAGAAGGCACCATAGGTTGTTCTGAAGAAGACGAAGAAGAGAAAAGCTGCTACAGAAGGACCATCCCAGCAGACTCCAAAGAAAAGAGGTAATCCTGTTTCTGTTACTGTTTTAAATTCAACTGCTGTTTCCACATCTATTCCTACTCCCATTCCAACTCCATCTAAAATCCCAAAACCTCAAACCTTTGATGATTTTGACATTGACATTGACCCTTCTGAGTCATTAACCCTCAGAAGATCTCGCTCTAAACCACAAAATCCAAATACTGCAACCATACCAGAACCAGAACTTGCACAAGTTCTTTATGATATAGACCAACACTCTTCCGCTCCCGAAACAGAAAATCCAAATCCAAACACAGAAATTCACATCTCACCACAACCTGACATTCCACTCTCACCAATACCAGAAACTCCACTCTCACCAATACCAAAAACCCCACAACCTTCCTCTCCTCAACCAGAAATCAATCCACCCTCTCCTCAACATGAACAAACTCCACAACCTGAGACTCAATCCTCTGAGGCTCAAACATTTGAATCTCTTGAACCACAACCTTTGGCCATTCAATTTCCCTGTGGTACCACTGTAAATATGTCTCAACTTCCCTCTTCACCAGAAAAAACTCCACCAAATACCCCATCAAGTCCAATCGTCATTTCTGACTCTCCCACTCCCTTACCTAAGAAAAATACATAAAACCACAGCAAGACAGTCATTGATCTAACAGTCTTTGAACGCCTTGCTGCAATAAACCAGAAAACAGCCATTCCTAAACCGAAACATCCAGATGTTGGTTCCAGCATTTTGAACTTTGAAACAGATATACAGAAGTGGATCACTTCTTTGAAACAAGCAAGTCTAGAAGTGGTTGATCCTGCTGTATCAGACTTTCTCTCGACACAATTCAGAAGATGGGTTTGTGCCGAAACCTTCAAGCTGCAAGACCAGAGCTATGGACAGGCTTAATAGAACTTCAGCAATTTTCTGAAGGAAATGGAAGGTCCAGTTCTGAGCAAGCTGCTGAAGGAAGAAGTTATCCATCTGGACATTGCGCCTTGGTCTGAAAAGCGTCCAACATCTAGAGTTCAACCTGCAGAAGAACAGATAATTCAAGCAGAAGACTTGGGTCAAGCAGAAGAAACTACAGAAAGCTCTGAGAAGCAGCCTGTATTTGAAGATCCTCAAGCTTCCTCTCTTCACAGGAAGACTCTGGAGGATTTGAAAAGATCGGATATGCTGATGAATGAAAGGATGGACAAGCAGGATATTAAGATTGATTCTATAGAAAACATGGTATCTCAGCAACAGGGAACCAGCAATCAAATCAAGAGCATGTTGGAAGCTCTGTTCACACGACTTCCTCCTTCTTCTTAGAATTTTTCCTGTGTTTTCCTTGTTTTCTTTACATGTTTGTCTGTAATATTTCTACTTGTTCTTGCTTCTGTTTTAATACAATCGTTTTTTTTTTGCTCTGATCACTTTAACTCTGATTATTCGTGCTTTTTGATAACTGACAAAAAGGGGGAGAAAGAATGATATTTTTCAATAACGAATTACTGAGACAAAAGTCTCAAACATTCTAACATTCTTATATTTTTGAATTTCTTTGTTTTGAAAAGCTTACAGGTACAAGAATCTGATGAACTCTGATGAAGTAAAACTCTGATGCTCAAAGAAAGTTCAAGTAAAGTTCTGATGCTTAAGGTCTCAAGGAATCAAAGGGAAGTAATCAACTCAGGGGGAGTTTTTCTCTTTGTTACTCTGATACCTTTTATTCCTCATCTATTTGCTCTGATACTTTTTATTCCTTATCTTCTTATCTATGATACCTTCTATTCGTCAATTGATTATCTCTGATATCGATTCCTTTCTATCCTTAAACTGTGATAACTTTCATCATTTTATTTTAGTTGAAAAAATCTGGTTTTTGTCATCATCAAAAAGGGGGAGATTGTTAGAACATAGTTTGATTCTACAACCCTCAGTTAGAGTTTTGATGATAACAAAATACAAGATTAAATGAATTATGAGATTTATATAAGACATATATGCTACTCAAAAATTATGTTGTGTATTTACAGAAACTCTGATGGAATAAGCATCAAAATATCAGTATCAACATCAACATCAGAAGATATGCCAGCATCAGAAGATCAAATCATGTGCTACGCTGAAGCCTGATGAACAAAATTTGCGCTTACCATACTGACTCTGATCAAGATCCTAACCATGTCATCAGCACTCAGAAACGCCAGAATAGGCTAAAGCCAAGAACACTCTGATTATCATTAGTAGAACCCTCTGAAGTGTCAACGTTACTATGCATTCAAGGCAGATTAATTACCAACGACTTTATCAAAGACAAAGATCTTCTCAAAAAGGAAAGAACGTTAATGAAATTATGGACAACAACATATCTATTCCTATGCTATTTAAACAAGTCAGTGATAAAAGAAATGGCCAATACTCTTTACGCATGCATACGAAATCTCTCTCACTCAAATTGCTAAAGCTTTCAACCACGCCTACTCAATAGCATTAGCAGTATAGTTCATTATAAGCTTCATATTATGTATTATCACAGTTGTGATATAGTTTTTTCTAGAAAACATCAAACACACATTTGTTCATTTGTCTGTAAAAGAATTACCTTGAGATAAACCGGTCTGTGGTTAGACTCAAGAAGGCTTTGACAGTTGTTAAAGTAGTAGTTGTATTCAGTTGAATATAGTGGATTAAGACCTTGTTGGAGAGAGGCGAAATTACCTTGACGGGTGGACTGGAGTAGTTTGAGATTAAACGAACCAGGATAAAAATAACGTGTTGTTTGCATTTGATTTCAAGTTTTACAATTCAACCCCCCTTCTTGTGTTTTTCACTTCTTCATTCACTAGCGGAGATAATGCCTCATCGTCGAGATGTCAACTAGAGACCTCGCGCTGACTTCATTGGGGAGGACAACACCACATTGTCAAGGGGAAACGAAGATACATTCTTCAATATTGAGAGTAAGTATTGAACCAATTCTCTAGGGAGAAAGTATGAAACCTCATGGGGATAACAACTTGGAGAGTTAAGAAATAAAAAATTATAGCAAGAAATCAAACTTATAGGGATTTTAAGTCAAACCCATTACTTGGTGGGTGAAAAACCAAAAAGTTGATAACCATTTCAAAACTTCTTAGATAAAACATTGCCCTTGCCTGACTATCGCGCAATCAAACAAAATGCAAGTACTGCCAAAAGGAGATGCTTAGCAAATGAGTCCAAATCATCATGCACGGGGAGAAAAATACTTTTATTAAATGAGTGAAGCCTTTACTGGGGAATCTTGGATAAAGTCTTCATATCATGCAAACCTGAGGTTCAAATGAAACAAGACTTGGTTGGGAAAACAGGATCATAAACCCAACACCGAGCCACACATTGATTGGTATCATCTTCAATTATATGAGTAACACAAGAAGATCATACTTATTCCAATAAAAGTACCCCGGGATAGCCTTCCTGGGGAATCAAGAAGTTAACATTATTGCAAGAGGTCAAACTTATGGCGATTTTAAATCAAACCCAACATTTGGCTGGTGAAAACCCAAAAAGTTGACAAATGTCTCAACACTTCTTAGAAAAGATATTGCACTGGTCTAGTTACTTTGGAAATAAATACCAAAAATAATGCCAACACTGCAAAAAAGAGTGACATTCTGCAAATAGTTCCATCTCGGCACACAAAGGGAGAAGGAACTTTCGTCCTATGAGTGAAGACCTCACTGGGGAACCTGGGATAGAGGCTTCAGACCATGCAAACCCAAAATAAAAAATGAACCAAGACTTGACTGGGGACAATGGGATCACAAACCTGATACCGCACCATACACCAATTGATATCATCTTCAATTACCTGAGGAATACAAGAAGATCATGCACATACCAGCAGAAACAACCTGAGAGAACCTTCATGGGGAAAACAAAACTCCCCAAAATTACTGGAGTCCGTCCATTCCTGGGATCACCACTTTTGTTTTCCTCTTGAATCATAAAATCTGAAGTAAAAATAATTTGTAAATTCTTTTTGAAAAAAAATTTGTTATTTAATCTTTTCGCTTAGAAAATTACTATCAATAATAAATGAAGTATTTGTAGGCAGAATAAAATAAGAACTACAAAGAATTGGATAAAAGCTAAAACTTTATTAATAGAATGGTAGTCTGCGAATGGCGAGACTCCACGGATGACTACAAAGTTCGGAAAATGGTAATATATAATGGAAAGATACATTGAAATACAATGACCACTATTCTCTCTAATAACTTTGAATACTTGAGCAGCAGCTTCTGTCGAAGTATGGTGAGGATCCAAGAAGATTGTTGCATTAATGATCAAGTCTTGTCTGATGTAGTTACTTTCCAAGAAATTCCATAACTTTAGCTTAAGTTGCCCTTGTAGGATTTCAACTTAGCGGAAAAATTTATTTTGTTTATGTCTCTAATTTTTTCCTAGAGTGCCCTTTCGGGTTTTTGGCCTACTGAGACGCTCCTTTTTGCCTAATCTGCCCTTTTGAGTTTTCGACTTAGCGAGTTGTTCTTTTATTTCTTTAGGCAAAGTATTTCTTGAATGCATCAGTATTCATGGGACGTGGGAACTCCTCGTCGTCCATAGTTTCAATAATTAATGCACCGCCAAAGAAGACTTTCTTGACAATATATGGGCCTTAAAAATTGGGAGTCCACTTGCCCCTAGAATCAGTGTTAAAAGACATGATCTTCCTGACCACGAGGTCGCCTTCTCTGAATACACGAGGTTTGACCTTCTTATCAAATGCTTTCTTAATTTTCTTCTGATATAACTGCACATGGCACAAAGCTGTCATTCTCTTCTCTTCAATCAAATTCAATTGGTAAAACCTATTCTAGACCCATTCATCCTGTGACAACTTGGTTTCCATAATCACACATAAAGAGGGAATCTCAACCTCGATCGGGAGAACTGCTTCCATTCCATACACAAGAGAGAACGGGGTTGCTCCTGTTGAAATGCGGACAAGTGTTTGATATCCATGTAAAGAAAAATAGATCACTTCATGCCAATCTTTTTAAGTAACAACCATCTTCTAGACGATCTTCTTGATATTCTTATTAGCATCTTCAACAACCCCATTCATCTTTGGCCTGTACGGAAATGAATTGTGATGGAAAATCTTGAATTCTTCACAAAGTTTTGTCATTATTGTATTATTCAGATTCGAGCCATTGTCGGTGATAATTCTGCTCGGCACACCATACCGACATATGAGATTATTCTTAATGAAGCGCACTACCACCTGCTTGGTAACATTAGCATATGAAGCAGCCTCCACCCATTTGGTGAAGTAATCAATTGCCACCAAGATAAAACGGTGTCCATTCAAAGCTTTGGGTTCAATCATGTCAATACCCAACATAGAAAAAGGCCACAGGCAAGAAATAATATTGAGAAGTGTCAGAGGAACATGGATTTTTTTAGCATAAATCTGGCATTTATGGCACTTCTTTGTAAATTTTTAACAGTTAGATTCCATTGTCGGCCAATAATAACCTAGCCTTAGCATCATCTTAGCCATCGAATGTCCATTGGAATGAGTGCCATAGGAACCTTCATGAATTTCATGCATCAACATGTTTGTTTCCTGTCTATCTATGCATCTGAGCAACACCATGTCATAATTTCTCTTGTACATCACATTTTCACTGAGGAAGAAACTGCCAGCCAATCTTCTCAATGCCTTTCTATCTTTATTCGATGCACCAATTGGATATTCATGCGTCTGGAGAAAATGCTTGATATCATAATACCAAGGTTTTTCATCTACTACTTCCTCTGTTGTAAACACATGAGTGGGCCTATCCATTCACCGAACTGTAATATAAGGTATATCATTCTAAGTATTCACTTGATACATAGAAGCCAGAGTTGCTAAAGCATCTTCCATTTGATTTTCATCTATGGGGATGTGATGGAATTCGAATTTATTAAAGAAGGGTAATAATCTTCTAGCATAATCCTTGTAAGGGATCAAGTCGGGGTGACGAGTATCCCACTCTCCTTTAATCTGATTTACTACCAAAGCTGAATCGCCATACACATCAAGAATTTTAATTCTGAGGTCAATAGCTTCCTCGAGACCCATGATGGAAGCCTCATACTCCACCATATTATTGGTGCAATCGAATGTCGACCTTTCAGTAAAAGGTATGTGCGATCCATGAGGAGTGACGATCACATCACCAATCCCTTTACCATAAGCATTCACAACTCCATCACATATCATGCTCCGGTGAGATTTAGGATCAGGACCTTCCTTAGGAAATGGTTCATCACAATCTTTCACTTTCAGAAACATCACATTCTCATTAGGGAAATCATACTTCACAGACTGATAATCATCAACTGGCTGGTGAGCAAGATAATCTTCCAACACACTGCTTTTAATAGCTTTTTGAGTGTGGTATTCAATGTCATATTCAGATAACAACATCTTCCAACGGGAAATTCTCCCAGTGAGATCAGGCTTTTCAAAAATGTACTTAATTGGATCCATTTTGGAGATCAACCAAGTGGTGTGATTCAATATATACTACCGCAAACGTTTTTCCGCCCAGGCCAGAGCATAACATGTCTTTTCCAACATAGAATACTGCGACTCGTAGTCAGTTAACTTTTTACTGAGATAATAAATGGCATACTCTTTCCCTGTTTCATCTTGTTGTCCCAGAATACAACCCATGGAATTATCTAATATTGTCAGATACATAATCAATGGTCTTCCTTCAACAGGAGGGAGTAACATAGGAAGTTCCACTAGATATTATTTAATATTTTAAAATTACCTTTGGCAGTCATCTGTCCATACACAACCTTGATCTTTCTTTAACAACTTAAAGATCGGTTCACACGTTGTAGTCATGTGGGAAATGAATCTGGAGATGTAATTCAAATGCCTGAGGAAACCTCTGAATTGCTTTTCAGTTCTCAGCGCTGGCATTTCTTGAATTTCTTTTACTTTGTCAGGGTCAACTTCGATCCCTCTTTGGATGACAATGAAACCCAACAATTTCCCTGATCGAACACCGAAGGTACATTTATTTGGATTCAAGCGGAGACGTGACTTCCTCAAATGTTGAAACAATTTCAACAAATCTTCTACATGCCCTTCTTCAATCTGGGATTTAGAAATCATATAATTAACATATACCTCAATTTCCTTGTGCATCGGATCATGGAATAGGGTTATCATAGCCCTCTGGTATGTTGCACCAGCGTTCTTCAAACCGAAGGGCATCACTCTATAACAGAATGTTCCCCAGGGTGTGATAAACGTTGTTTTTTCCATGTCCTCAGGAGCCATCCTATTTGATTATATCTGGAAAATCCTTCCATGAACGAGAAAACATTGAATTTTGTTGTGCTATCCACTAACATATCAATGTGCGACAATGGAAAATCATCTTTTGGACTAGCTTTATTTAGATCTATGTAATCTACGCACATGCAAACTTTTCCGTATTTATTTGGTACTGGGACAATATTGGCAATCCACTGAGGGTACACTGATGTCACAAGAAAATCAGCATCAATCTTCTTTAGAACTTCTTCTTTGATTTTTACTGCCATATCTTAGTTAGTTCTTTGCAACTTCTGTTTGATTGGCGGGCACTCTGGCTTCAGTGGAAAATGGTGCTCTACAATATCTGTATCCAAACCAGACATATCTTGGTAAGACCAAGAAAAATATCCACATATTATTTCAACATTTCAATCAACTTGCCCTTCACATCAGGATGCAACAATGCTTCAATCTAGACTTCCTTCGGATCTTCTTCTGAACCTAAATTGATTACTTCCAATGGCTCTTTATATGGCTGAATGGCATTCTCCTCACGCTCAAGCTACAATGAGACCTCTTCCGGAATCTCATCATAAACTTCTTCTTCGGCCCCATACACGTGACATTCAAAGTTGGGAGAGGGTGCAGGGTCATTGTATTCAATGGGTTTTTTAATTAATTTGCACATATGATTTATGATTGCTTTTAGAAACTGACACATATAGAAAGTAATTATGCATATTCAATTTCAGTTATTAATTATTTTGAAAGGTTTTTTCTGATTACCATTTTCCAAGAAAAAGCATAAAACAAAACATAATTTGGGAAACAAAGACAACTTTTATTATTGATTTTAAAGATCAAAGCAAACAGATAGGCCCCATACAATATCAATACTTTCACCTTGGGAAGAGTGAAAGATTTTAGAAAAGGTTAACAAAACCAATTACTTTGAGACAAGTATGCAAGATGGAACATCAATGGTGATCTAGTTCTGAACCCTAACTTTGTGCATCACATAATTTGGCATTTTTGGCTCTGCTTCATCTTCCGCAATGGAATTAATCCCAAAAACAGTTGGATGAAGTCACCCCCGCTACGAAAGATATCCTGATACTTGCCTGCAACAGACTTCGGCTTCATGTTCTTACCTTTATCATTCCTCACAGAGAATCCCAAGCCAGCTTCATTCTTGTTTATAGGTGGATTAACAATTTGTCCCCATACTTTACTATGGCCATTATACACAACCTGTTGATCATCCTTAAACGAAGCTATGGAATTCTCATTTCCTCTTATATTATCAATGGATAAAGCTTGGAACTGGGTTCCAAAAGTAGCTTCATTTGCTTCCATAATACTAAGAGAATACAAATGAGATATCAATAATGCTTGCTATCCGTTTATGATGACCACTTTTCCTTCACGCACAAACTTCAACTTTTGGTGCAAAGTCGAAGTGACAGCCCCTGCCTCATTTATCCACGGTCGTCCCAGCAAACAGCTATAAGCGGGTATAATATCCATGACCTAGAAAGTAATCTGAAACAAATGTGGGCCTATATGAATAGGCAAGTCCACTTCACCAACAACAAATTTCCTTGATCCATCAAACGCTTTCACAATAATGCCACGCGGGTGCATGGGTGATCCTTGATATTTCAACTTCATAAGTGTGCTCCTTGGTATGAAGTTCAATGCGGATTCATTGTCAATCAACACATTGGATAATGAATCATTATTGCAGTTCATAGAGATGTGGAGGGCCAAATTGTGATTCCTTCCTTCATCGGGCAATTCATCGTCGCAGAAACTCATGTTATTACAATATGATGCATGATGTGCAATTCACATGATTTATTTTATTATTATTATTATTTCAAGGGACTAAAATATTTATAGACTACATTGAAAATATCAAAGTAATAACACATTTAAAATACTAAATTTTTTTATTATAATAACTTCCAAATGGATTACAAGTTTCAATAATCCCATGTACAAGATGAAAGTAAAGTATAAAATCCCAAGAAGTAAAGCTGACGGAGATCACTATATATGTTGATGCTTTCCTGTAAGTCTGGAAATCTGAGCCTTCAACCTTTGGTTTTCTTATGCATATTTGATGGCAACCTCCTTCCAATCACCTGAATCAGGAAGTGAGCAAATAGCATCTGACTGAGGCTTAGGGGAAAATAAATCCCCTTGCCTCTCCATTGTCTCTACATCCAGACTCTCAAGAATCTCAATCAAGTCATCTTTCTCCTTCGAGTCTACTCTGTAGGAAATCTCTAGAGTTTGGCACTTATTCTTCCAAGCTTCCTTTTCCTATTGCATATTGACTAAAGCAAGTTGTAGCTCTTCCACATCATCCAATAGGGGGGGAGTGGTCTTCACATAAAGCATCATATTGAGGAAAATAAGAAGTAAACCACTAGTACAACAGAGGCGTGCAGGAGATAATCATCCCCCCATGATAAGAATCCTGAAGATGAATAGAGTAATAAGTATCACCTAACAACGTAGTAACTGGTTTCCCTATCATTAAGATCTTGATAGCATTAATGTCAACAAATTTGTCCATATTAGGAAATAAGAACAAACCGTAAGCAAATATAGCAAAAATGGCCTCAAAAGCGACTGTACTCTTTATCCTGGCAAAGTAACAAGCTTTCTCCAATAAGAACTGAGCTGGTAGTCCTCTAATACCTCCTTTAGTAGTCATGTGGGCTTCAATGACATACTTCTCCAAATGGATCAAAGCAGCAATCTCATGTGGTTTTGGCTCACCCTTCAAACCAGTAAAAGGAATACAATCGATAATAGGTAAACCCAACAGATAAGAATACTCCTCTAGTGTAGGCATCAACTGATAGTAAGGGAAAGTAAAGCATCGATACATCGGATCATAGAACTGGACCAAGGTCGAAAAAATACCCTCCTTCATCCTAAGCTTCATGAGAGAAATGATGGACCCATACTTCCTCCAAAAATCTGCAGAACACTCAATCCCGAGAATCAGACTCATCAACTCATCTGTCTTAGGATCTTTAAAACTATATTTTCTGGTCTTTCTTTTTCCAAACTACATAGTCAAAAAGTACCTGAGATATTAAAAAATGGTCAACTTTTAAGTGCCTTGAAATAATTTTTCTTCAAAATATGCTTATGAGTGCATGAATGCATGATGCAGCAATCACACACAAGATCGCCAACATAGGGTTCATAGGTTAAACGTCACGAGCATGAGGTTGAAGGTACTACTCATAAGGTATTGGTCTAAGATTTATCACCTGCCGAACAAGGTTCTAGAGGTTCCTAGAGTCTACATCTTTCCTTCGGATATTACCAACTTCCCGATTAACTCGGTAATTAGTAATATTCTCAAGAAAAACTAGTCTGAGCGTAGTATCGTGTGACAACTATTTTCAGATTACTCCGTCATAGTTTCTTCACTCCACCTAAAATACCAAGATGGGTTAGGTAATCTACGGTCCTCAGCTTCAAAATGCTCCCAAGTCGAAAGCAGTACGTCTTCCCGATTACTCGGTAAACGACACTACAATCTAAGGGGCCTCCACTGAGTGAGGGATCTCATGTCTCCTTTTTTGGGATTACTCCCTCAAAGTTAACATGACTATATCGCCCGTCCTATCTTAAGTTTTCCCAAGTCTGGGCATAGGACTCATGTGAAATCACCAAGCACCCTGAAAACCAGGAAAATCAAGACAAACATGTATACAACATATAACATATACACAACAATAGCACATATACAAATATAAACAAAGATAGGCTTAACCCACTTAGGGATGGACCAGCAAGAGGTGAATCTTTCCCCAGTGAAGTCTCCATTTTTCTGTAGCGGTAGAAATGATTAAGACTAAGCAATTGGATTGACTTGACTTATACAAATCAAAATAAAAATCGCCACCGTGCTTTATTATTTCCAAAGGAATGGGAAAAGAGCGAATAACCCAAAAGAGGGGGGAAAGATTCTAGGTAAGGGGGTTGGTTATGCAAAGGGATGGTATTATCACCCTAAATATCTATGGTACTCCGTAGGAACCTCTTTGTAAAATTTGTATATTTTGGCTATAAAATGTTGTATGAAAATAGATGGTGCAGGTGAGAAAAGAAATATTCTTTATGATTTTTTGCAACCATCGCGGTTGCGAACCTTTAGTGCCTACGTACCACCTTTAGTGCAATAGGGGATCAGGGCACACGTAGTTCACCTTTAAAAAATTTAAAACACAAATGTGTTGGTTAATTTTATGAGATAAGACATCATCGTCATTGTCCGTGTGGAAAACATACTTACTACCCACAATCATGAGAAAGGAGAATTTGCATCATATCAAAGTAGAGGATATGGCTTGGATTTTAAAATCAACAAAACCTCACTCAACACCCAAGTGGAAAATATATCTCTTCACTACATATTATATAAGTATAGTTGTTTGCATCACTACAAGGATTGACAAGAGTCTAATCTTTTGAGAAAAGTTTTAAAGATAAGAGCCAAAATGGCAAGATGGGTTGAATGATATTGATTGACGTTTATTATTCTCACAAAAATGTCAAGGTATGATTATGTTGATTGAAGTTTATTTATGAAAATATTTTGAAAATGCATGGACCTAAGTCCAATTTTATTATGAAAGTGGTTCAAGTTTAGAAACAATAAGAGTTTTCAAAAGGAGGGAGACGATTTTTGAAATTAAAGAAGATGTGAGGAGATGAAGGGACTATCCTAAAGCATAAGATAAAAGCTAGGGAGAAGAACCATCTAACAACAAGAAGACAACACTTGAAATTATGAGTCAAGATAGAATTCCCATTCTTTGGATTGAAACCAAGCAAGGATACTAAACCTCTTGAGAAGACCAAACTTCAAATGTATTAAGTCTTCACAAAACATGGGCAGAGTAACGACTGTATACAGATGAATTCCAGATTACAAACAAAGTCTGTAATCATAATAACTTGCACACAAAATAAAAAAACAACCTAATATCTTGAGGTAAACCCCAAGAACTCCAGAAAAATATCAATTAAGGTCACAAGGTCTCCAACATAGGCCAAGTTTTCTATTCCTAAGTCCAAGAAGTCCAATACTCCATAATGCCAAGGATAATAACCAAATAGTCCAAGTATCATTCATGATTTTTATGGTTCATGTTGATTATTAAGTATCTTCAAAACAAAAAGAAAAGCTCAAGTGAGAAAAATAAAAATGGCATAAAAGTAAATGCTCAAGTGAACAAAGATAAAAAATAGCAAGAAATATAAATGCTAAAGTAAATGGTACATAAAGTAAAGATCATAAAATAAAAGCATAAGATAAAGTCAATTGTTAGAAGTTAATGGATAGTTGGATGACCATCTTGAAACTTGCATTTGGAACTCATTAGAGGATTGGTAGAACCAAATCCTCTCAACAGCAAGTTGCATTTGCTTTTTGTCAAGTATATAATCCATTTAAGAATCCTCAAGGCAACATTTAATGATCAATGATGTTTAAGAGATTTGCGTTAACCAAAATTGATGAAGATTCATTGGAGGATTGGTAGAACCAAAGCCTCCTAACAATGAATCTCAAGGTTATTGGACCAATGGGTTCAAATTAACATACTTGGGCTTGCAAACATAGGTTTAGGCCACGAATGATCATTTTCTCAAGTCGGGACAAAATTTAGAGCTATGTTAAGCAATCATAAGTGGACTTATGTATAAGTCGCACATATTTCGAGGCCGGTCAATAGAAATCTATGCACTTCATGTTTGGATAAATGATATAGAGATCATCATCCCTTAACATGTAGTACAATAAGAAAGGGGGATAAGATGAAGAGGGATGGGAATGATAAGCTAATTTGGATCACTACCTTAAATTTCTTTCATCTTTAAATTCTATCACTCATCTCGATGGATTAAATTACTAAACATATCATTAATCCAAATCACCAAAAATGAATTAAATAATTCACTCTTAGGTATATTTGAATTAATGAAAATTTATCCAACTTCATCTACACCCAAAGTCCATTGAATTTAAAGAGAAATTTGACATTTAAAATTGCAATCCAAACAACAATCAAAAGGAGTAATTAGAAAAAGAGAGATGGATCAAAACAGCCCCAAAACAAGGCAGAAAATACATTTTTGTTTTGTTACAATTGATTGCACCCTGGTAGCAACCAATAGCATCAGTGTTTTTTTTCAAAAAAAAACATGAAATCATTATGTGAGAATCGATTTCACTCTGAGAGCAATCGATTGCACCTTGTGAAAAATAGAAAATCAGCATTTCAAAAGGCCAAATTCTTGTTCAAACTTTCATCAAACACCTTATGATCATGGATTTAATTGAGCACAAAAATTCCATCAAATTATGAGAAAATAGCCCCAATGGAATCACAAAAAAATGCTCAATGAATCAAATCCAAAGATAGACAAGAGATCACATTGTAAAAGATGAAGAATCTAATTTACCAAAGGCAGATCTAGAGAATTATCAAAACAACTTCAAGAATTTGTTTCAATTCATCCCCAAGAATTAATATCCCAACTTAGATGTATAGAAATGATAGAGTAAAAGTGTTTGGATGAAGGTTTAGCTCAAAGATTAGTAAGCTTCAATGTAAAACTTACTAACTTTTTTTGAAAATGGAGCTTTGAGTTAATTTGGTAGATGGAGGCAATTGAGAGATTTATTAGCAAAGTGAATTTGGCTATCAAAAGCTTGAGATTTGAATGAAATGAAGACTTTATTTATATAATTTAGGCTTGGGATCAATGGTGGTTTGGAGTTTGGTTTGGGAAATGAAATTAGGCTTGGTAATTAATTCATGGAGCAAAAATTTGAATTAATGATATGTCTTTCAGAAATGAAGAAAATTGGAGCCAAAATTTGAATTAATGATACATCTTTCAAAAAATGAAGAAAAATTGAAGTCAAAATTTGAATTAATGATATATGTTTAAAAAAATGAAGAAAAATTGGAGCCAAAAAAACGACAAGCTTGAAATTGCTGTTTTTTTTTTCAAAATTTCACTCTTTGAAATCGATTGCACTTTGGGAGCAATCGGTTGCATCAATGTTTTTTTTCAAATATTGTGCAAAATGCACTTTGTGCAATCAATTGCACTCTAAGAGAAATCGATTTTAAAATGAAAAAAATTGATAATTTTTAATTATTTTTCTTTGCAAATAGAGATTTTGGTGAACTAATACCGGAATACCTTATTTGTCAGATGCTTTGACTCAGTACCTACAAAACACAAATATACAAAGACAAAGACAAATATTTTTTTGTATTTTGATTAGAAGTTAGTAAACAACACATATACAAAATACACAAATAAGGTGCTTGGAGATTCCTCAAGAGAAAACTTAAATATAGGAGATAGCAAAAGAGGAAGAACCAACCCTAATGTGATATTGTAATGATTGAGTTGATATGATATGATAGGGGAATCTTAGGGGAAAAACTAGGGGTACAACAGATTCCAAAGACATCAGTCTCTTCACAGGGATATCAACAAATCACTTCAAAAGTTTCAAGGAAATTTTGTGAGGAAGATACCTAATGGTGAAGTAAGATTACAAGTCCTCTAAACAAACCATCAAATTCCCATACATGACTGCAAAAGAATAGAACTTGGTCAATTTTTATCACCATGAGCCGATTCTTTTTCCACATTGATCTTAAAGATGTGAAATTCAACCCTTATTTTAAGTGAAAAGTGTGAAAATGAATGGAAGATTCCCTAAGGATGCAAAAGATTATAGGTCATTTTATGAATTTTTGCCAATTTCAACAAGTCATAACTTTCTCAATTTTTGGAGATTGTGAGTGTTTCAAGTCTCAAAATGTCATTCGAGAGATCTACTTCATTCCATCTGTTTTGGTCAAGAGAAAAATTCAAAAGGAATACCATGTTTGGATGTAAGACATTATAGGTCATTTTTTGAAGAAAAACATAGAAATTTTCTAAGTATAGATAGTCAACCTCTTTTTCTCAACTTTGACTCATCACAATTTTTATCTCAAGCATCCATTTAATTCCATTATTTTCACATTGTAAAGCTTGTGATATCATCTTTCTAAACTTCAAGAATCATGTCCTAAGACTCCTTGAACTGAGAATTCCATTGATTTGAATTTGGTAACTTGAAACTGAAGTTTCTTCAAAAGTCAGAATTTGAAATCCTTGATTTAGCTTCTAAACACATTTTTATGCGCGCTTTTTCTTATAAACATGTTTAGTGAACCTCTAAAAGTGATTAGCATATTAAAACGTAAGGTTTGGATGAGTTTTGATCAAATTACAAGTCACACTTTTCTTGTTTGAAACTTCACACGATTTCCCTCCAAACTTCATCATTTCACATGCTTGATCATTCAATCAAATTCCCTATAAATAGAGGATCATCCCTCATTCATTTTCTCAAGCTCAGAGAGCCAAAATCGCCATGCCAAACTTCCTCTTGAACTCAATTTTCTACAACTTCGAATTTTCTCTTACAGTCTTTCTTAATCATTTTTCTTTGTCAATTCACCTTCCTTGAACCTCGCTGAAGCTAACAGAAGAAGAATTAAGCTCTAAGACTTCCTAAATCGTGCTATCCAAGTCCAGTTTCAGAGCTCTACAACTTAACTTTCATAGGTAGATTCCTACACCAATTCTCTCAAACTTTGATACTGTTATGAAGCTCTCATCATCTTGATTCTAGTTGCAACACTTATTTTCAACTGGAAGTACGTTTTGGCCATGAAATTTCAAATCCCTTTTCAAAACTTATTTAAAAAACTACTGAGCTACAATTTATATAAATTTTTCGCAAAGGTACCATTGGAATCATCTTGAAGAGACAAAGCGAACGGTACAGGTCTCGTGTCCTAATTTTACAGTTTTTGGAACCTGCAGATTCGTTGGCTGGAGGATGAAGATGAACAACGTGTCATCTATCAACCAATGAAGGTGTGACATGTATTTTTCAAAATCTGATTTAAATAAATGATTCCATGCTTTATTCCATAAAGACCATGATATGCACATCGCGTCTGATCCAATGGATTAGCTTACTAACGTGTTTTGACCCTCATCTATTGGTTCGTATTTTTTTGACTTTATTTTATTATGTGTTTTGATATTTTTTATAATTTTTCACTTTATTTGAATTGTTTTAAATGTTTAAAAATACTTTTCTTAATTTTTAAATTCTGAAAAAAAATATAGAAGGATCCAATGACCTTTGGACTAATATTAGTGACCTCATTTTATTTTTATTTCTTACTTTACTATTTTTCAAAAAAATTGGTTTTTTTTGCCTATTTCTTTTAATTTGAAAATATTTTCTGACTTTAAAAAATTACCAAAAATTTTGTATAAATATTTGAGCTCATTTCTGATTTTTCTATGGTCTTAGTTGATTTTTTTTATGTTTTGAATATAATTGTTATTTTCCCCCTTTATTTTCATTTAACAATCATTTTAAAAATCTTTTTCTTTATTTTAAAATACTATTTTATTTTGTATTATATCCTGGTTGATCTTGGACTATGAAATTTTGATCATAAGCTTTATTAACATCATTGGATCCATGGTATTGAGTTTGACTATACAAAAAATAGATGAATAATTTTAATAATAGTTTGATTAAATTTTTGGTTCAAATGTGGTTTAATTCTTACCCCATCCATCTTCATCTTATCCCCTTCTTAATGTACTAAATGTTATTGGAGAATGATTTCCATATCATTCCTCAAAACATATGGTACATCGATTGCTATTGACGGGCCTCAAAATAGGTGCAACTTCTATATAAGTCCACTTACGATTTCTTAGCATTGCGCTAAATTTTGTCCCGATTTGAGAAAATTATCATTTGTGGCCCAAACCCATGTTTGTAAGCCCAAGTATGTTAATTTGAACCCTTTATTCTAATAACCTTGAGATTCATTGTTAGGAGGCTTTGGTCCTACCAATCCTCCAATGAATTTTCATCAATTTTGGTCAAATTGGATCACTTAAACATCATTGATCATTTATTGTTGCCCTTGAGATTTAAATGAATGATATACTTCCCAAAAAGCAAATGCAACTTGTTGTTGAGAGGCTTTAATTTTATCAATCTTCTAATGAGTTCCAAATGCAAATTTCAAGATGGTCATTCAACTAACCACTAATTCCTAACAATTAACTTTATTTTATGATTTTACTTTATGTTTTTACTTTAAGCACATTTATTTTAGCATTTAGATTTCATTATATTTTCATATTTGCACACTTGAGCATTTACTTTTTATGTAATTTTTATTTTGCTCATTTGAGCTTTCATTTTCTTTTTGAAGATACCTAATAATCAACTTGAACCATAAAAAACTTTAATGTTATCTGAACTACTTGGTCACTATCCTTGGCATTATGGGGTGATGCACTTCTTGGACTTAGGATAGAGACCTTGACCTACCTTGAGACCTTGTGACCTCAATTGTTATTTTGTCTTGTGTTCTTGGGGTTTACCCAAGACACTGGGTTGTTTGTTTGCTTTGTGTGCAGGTTTTTGTGATTAGATGCTTTGTTTATGATTAGGAATTCATCTGTATACAACTGTTACTCTGCCCAATTTTAGAAGACTTAATGTAATTGAAGCTTGGTTTTTTTAATAAGTTTATTATCTTTTCTTGTTTGATTCCAAATCTAAAGGATAGAATTCTACATTGACTCATTGTATCAAGTGTTTACTTCTTGTTGGTTAGATGGTTCTTTTCCCTAGATTTTACCTTACCCTTTAGCATAGTCCCTTCATCTCCTCCCATCTTCTTTAATTTCAAAAATATTCTCCCTCCTTTTGAAAACTCTTCTTGTTTTTAAAACTTGAACCGCTTACACAAATAAACTTGGACTTATGTCCATCCATTTTCAAAATATTTTCTTAATCAAATTTTAATCAACTTAACAATACCTTGACATTTTTGTGAGAAGATTAAAACTCAATCAATCTCATTCAAACAATTTTGCCATTTTTCCTTTTTACTTTAAAATTTTCTCAAAAGATTAGACTCTTGTCAATCCTTGTAGTGATGTGAGCTACTATACTTCTACGATATATAGTGAAGTGAGATATTTTCCACTTGGGTGTTGAGCGAGGCTTTGTTGATTCTAAAATCCAAGCCATATCCTCCACTTTGATATGACGCAAATTCTCCTTTCTCATAATTTTGGGTAGTAAGTATGTTTTCCACTCGGACAATGATGATGATGATGTCTCGTCTCTTAAAATTAACCAACACACATGTGTTTTAAATTTTTAAAGATGAACTATGAGTACCCTGATCCCCTATTGCATGAAAGGTGGTACGTAGGCACTAAAGGTTTACAACCGCGGCAGGTGCAAAAATTATAAAATATATTTCTTTTCTCATCCCCACAATCTAATTTTAAATACAACATTTTATATCCAAAATATACATATTTACAAAGATGTTCCTACAGAGTATCGTAGATGTTTAGGGTGCTAATACATTCCCTTTGCATAACAAATCCTCGAACTTAGATTCTCTCCCCCTCTTTTTGGCTTATTCGCTCGTTTCCCATTCCTTTGGAAATAATAAAGTGCGGTGGCGATTTTTATTTTGATATGTGCGAGCCAAGTCAATCAAATGGCTTAGTCTCAACATTTCTACCGCTACAGCTAGCATTGTTCATAAAAATCATACAACACACCGAAACTTTTTAGGTGAACTACGAGTGCCTTGATCCCTATTGCACGGGGGGTGGTACGTAGGCACGAAGGTTCATAACCGAGGTAGTCACAACTAATAAAATATTTTATTTTTGTACATAATAATTTGCATCCATGCATTCCCTTATAGAATTAAGCTTTAGACATAGATTACATGCACCCTTAGATTAGAACAAACAAGAGTGGACCCCGTGGAGTACCATGAACATGAGGGGCGTTAATACCTATGCCTTGCATAATTAACTCCCTTACACATTCTTTTGGTCGCAAGACCTTAATTTCACCCCCTTCATATTTTATTTTATGTTTTCCTTTCCCTTCCATGGGATAAATAAATATTCGAAAATGACTTCATTATTTATGTTGAGAGATTTATATTGTCGGGTTGCTTCAGCTGGAAACTTCATTGGGGATTATATTCCTAAGTGAGTTAGTCCTAGCTCTTGTTTTCTATCTTTTATTTTGGTGTCTATTTCTTTTATTATTTATCGCTTGTGCATATGTATATATATATGTATCTGTGTATATGTGTTTATCTGTGCACGTTTGCATTGCATTTACATTGTTTCTGTATACTGGATATAATGGACTGTTTGTGTTTTTCTTGGTGGAAAGGATGTTACTTGAGGTAAAATGCTCAATATCCAGGCCAGAGAGTCCATCTAGGAACACATAGGATTAGAGTGGGTAGTTATGACGGCTACGAGGCGTATGTCTTACTAGTTTAATCATGAGAGTCACACTCAGACGAGGTTCAAATGGGGTACTATCGTTATTCACGTATGTGCCAAAGTGATAGTACTTTCATGAGAACTGTTGACTTTATTTCCATTTGACCTTACCTTGACCTAGACTTCACGCGTGAGTGGGGTAGGAATGATCTTACAGGTATAAATGGTGACTATATGTTCAGATGGTGACCGTATGTTGTGTTGGTGACTTGGGTTTCTTTGGCTCATGTTTTAGACTCTTTATCCTATGACATCCATTTATTCAGCAGCTCACCAGTAATCCAGTTTTGAGAAAGCTTTGATGTCGTCACTTTGCATCACATCATTTTTTTTAAATGATGTACAAAAAATCAATCCCCATATGCATGTCATTTCCATGGTTTCAAGATCTCTATCTCCATCGACAATGGACAACAACACAGATAACAACAAATAAGCCACCAGACACACCTATGCCTACCAATTTTTCATCCCTGACGTGTCACAGTTGAATGAGTTGAGTTCTTGACTGGTTGATTACAATCTGAAAAAAGTTCCATGATAGTTATGGTAGTCACTTTCATTTTCTAAACATCTCTATTCACCAAAAGGTCTTGCGGACTCTCCTCCAATTCTATGACCCATAGTTGTGTTGCTTTACTTTCCAGGATTATCAGTTGGCTCTTACTCTAGAGGAGTATATGTATCTCTTGCGTTTGAAGCTTAGTGATTATGTCGCTTTCTTTCGTGTTCCTGAACAAGTGAAGAAGGATATCATTGTTAGTGCTCTTTATTTGAGCTTGAAAGATGTAACAGATGGTTGGAAGCCCAATTGTGATACTTATGGGTTCTCTTTGAAGTTTCTGGTAAGAAAGGCCCGGGAAGAAGCAGGTAAGAAGAATTGGTTTACCTTCAATGCATTGTTAGCCGTCTCAATTTATGGCATAGTCCTCTTTCCCAATATAGAGAACTTCATGAATTTGGTTGTTGTGTGTAATATCATGAAAAATAACCCTATAGCAATGTTGTTGGTAGATGCCTACTATACCATTCACTCAAAGCATTAGAGAAAAGAACTTTTAATTTTTTTTTACCCATGCTTTACTAGTGGTTCATGTTTCACCTTCCCGTGAAAAGGCCGTTTATAGACACTAAATATTCTCTTCCATTATCAAAGAGACTTATGGCTCTCACTTCATATGACACAAGTTGGTATTATATCTCAGGCGAAGGTACAAGTATTATTACTAGCTGTGGGGAGTTTCTCAATGTTCCTCTCATGGGAACAAAGGGTTGCATTAACTATAATCTTGTTCTGGCTTTTAGACAGTTGGGGTATGCTATGGATAATTTTCCCAAGAAAGTGGAAGTTGAAGAGATCGTCTACTTTGAGAAAGGGAAAATCCATAGATGTTTTTAATAATAAAGAATGCTTGGAGAAGGATTCATAAACGAGGTAGAGACTGTATAGGAAAGAAGGTTCCTATTTTCAAAGCTCCATATGTACAATGGGCCAAGAATAGAGTTGAAACCCTTTTGTTTCCTTTTCAAAGAGAGAATTCGTTGTATGAACAACCATCTCTTGTCTTGTCTGAATTCATGCCTACTGAGGAATATAATCAAGTTCAAGTTGAAAACATATAACTTCACCAGAAAGACCATAAGTTGAGGATGAAGATTTACAAAGCCAGGGAAAATAAGTTGGACTTGGTTCATAAACTCAAGAGGGTCAGCGAGGGGACTTCTGAACTCAGGAAAGCCAAAAATTGACCTGGAGTAGAGGAAGACACCTTTGTTTCTGCTGAAGACTATAAGAAAACTGTTAAAGTTACCAAGAAGAAGCGGCGAGAGTGTGTGAAGCTTCGAGCATCTGAAACCAAGTACAAATAGAAGATCAGAGAGTTGGAGAGGCATCTCAAGAGTTCCAGGTTGGACAAAGATAAAGGTCGAGCCTAGATAACCCGATTCATGAAAGAAAATACTAGACTCCAAGCCCGGTCAAAGGAGGTGGAAAGCATTCCAGTTCCAATCCCGCTTCTTAAGTGCAATAAATTTTAGAAGCTGATTGAGCAATGCCAGTATCTCCAGGCGCACTTGTACAAAAAGGATGTTATTATTGTGAGTTTTGAAAGAGGGCGATATCGGGAGAAGACCAAAGAACTGTTCAAGGAAACCAAAGACTTGAGTTCTTAATGCTTCAGGCAAGGAGGACCTTTATATTATACAGAGATGAGGGATTCTCCTCTTTGATTGTTGCTTTTCTCTCCTTGTATGACCAACGGCAGGCTTGTTGGTTGGGGTCTTTATCTTTCATGATGTATTATGTTTCCTACTATTTTGTATGAACTCTTTTAATCTAAAGTGTCGACTTGAATGCAAAGTAGTCATTGGCTATATCTCCTATTTGATTATTGCTTATTTCTTTTACCATGTTGCTTGTTATTCTAGATGGCTGATAATACTCATGAATACTCTGGAAATGACTAACATATCATGCATATCATTCATATCATGCATTACATGTTTATTCAGACCGAATTTATTATCTTTTGGATCTTCTTTTTCTTAACAAAATTCTACAAGATAATTAATCACCGTTATTCTACCAGAAGCAATCTACCACGTCAGATGGAACAAGTATAGGTAGAACTAGCTGTGGTGAGGGCCTAAAAGGTTAATAAAATGGCCCAGTTTATAGAGGTCATTACTAATGTGAATAGAAGGCATGACGAGCTCATGGCTCTTGTCGAAAACACTTGAAGGAACCAAGTTAATGCTAGAAATCAGGTTTTGTTCGAAGATGTTTCTATTAGACTTAGTAATAACTATCATGAAAATGTGCAGCGACAACCTCGCCAGGTCCCCTATAATCCATTTCATCAGCGAGGCTTGCATGACAATCGTGGTCGCTTCCCACCACCACCCGGGTCTCATCTCCTTGCTGAAAGAGGGGGCCATCAGAATATGAGAAATTACCAAATGTTAGAGTTTGATCACAATAACAATGAGGACTAATGTTTTGTGCACAATTCTGAACCAGGTTTTCATACTGAGGACAGGAAGTATCGCATGCTGGAAGAGCGATTGAAAGTTGTTTAAGGGTAGGGTGTCCTTGGTATATATTCAAATGGTCTAGGTTTGGTACCAGGAGTGAGGGTTACTCCTAAAATCAAACCACCTGTGTTCGAAAAATACAACGGGTCTACTTGTCCAAACACTCATGTCTGGGCATGCTACCGTAAAATGTGAGTTCACACTGAAGATGAAGGTTTGTTGATTCACAACTTTCAAGATAGCCTGGTTGGGGAATCCTTAGAGTGGTATATGAAATTGGATAGGTCATGAATCTGAAGCTGGAGGGATTTAGCTGAAGCTTTCATCAAGCATTATCAATACAACATTGATATGGTGCCTAATCGTACTCCATTGCAGAGTTTGGCACAAGGTTAAAATGAATCCTTCAAAGAATATGCCAAGAAATGGTGAGATTTGGTTGCGAGAGTTCAACCTCCACTAATGGAGCGAGAGCTTATTGACATGTTTATGGGCACATTACAGGGACCTTACTATGATTGGATGATTGGAAGTACTTCTTATGGATTTTCTGGGTTAGTGATGGCATTGGAAAGAATTGAAGGCGACTTAAAGATAGGTAGAATTCAGATCGGCAATTCTGGTGGTTCCTCAAGCGGAAATAATAAAAGACAGTTTGTTGCTTATCCGAAAAATAAAGAAGGCAAGACAAGTGTTGTTTATTCCCAAAGGGGAATAGGTAGAAATTAGCCACCTCAGCAAATCAACATTGTTTCTATCCCTATCAAAGTTCCTCAACAGCAAAGACAAAAGACTGCTCTTCTTCAGGACAATAATAATCAACGGCGAAGATGACCAAGAAGATTCGACCCTTTTCATGTAAGCTATGCGGAGGCACTCCAACACTTGCTTAAGTTAAAATTGGTTACCCTGAGAAATATGTCGGCACCACCTGAGAGGCTCCAAGCTAACTACGATGCCAATGCCAGGTGCGAATTCCATTCTGGTGGCATAGGCCACAATATCGAAAATTGTTACGCCTTGACAAATAAGCTACAAGATTTGTTTGTTGCTAAGGAGTTTAAGTTCACTTCTATTAATGGACAGAATTAAGTTCATAACCCAATGCCTCCACATGGGGCTGCTGAGGTAAATGTTATTGATGGAAATGGTGAAATATTGAATTTGGTTATGGATGTAGCTGAGGTGACTACTTCACTTCCTTTTTTGAAAAGGTATTTGATTGTTAAT
The DNA here is from genome assembly GCA_948472305.1 of Vicia faba. NCBI lineage: Eukaryota > Viridiplantae > Streptophyta > Magnoliopsida > Fabales > Fabaceae > Vicia > Vicia faba. The sequence goes on from OX451740.1 coordinate 837,761,043, forward strand.
GCTCTTTTCCTGGGTTGTTCTCCAAATTGTTACAAAGCATAGAACAACCAAAGGGTTGTGATGACTTAAGGGCTAGTATTCAATTTTTTATTGATGATGGTTCCCTCCAATTTGACTGAATTCCAAGATATCGAAAGGTTACTGAAAGAGAAATCACTATGATCTTTATTCCTTATACTCTGTCATGCATTTCTCTCCCACCAAGAAAACTCCTATGGTGATTACAGTACTCAGTCATATGCCATACACCATGGAAAAAGCTATCCCATGGCACTATGGGGATGATGTTTACTATCATGGAGTAAATCAAGGAGAAAATCCTTCAAAAGAGTAACCCGTTGAAGATAACAGTGTGGATGTTGATAAATTTTTCGGTGCAGGCTGGAAGACAGAAAGCGAGAGATTGTTTGGTCAGAATGTGCAAGATATTGTTGATTCCTTGGCAAGCTCCAAGGGTAAACAAATAGTGAATGATAATCAGAAAGTTGTGCAGGCTAATGTTCCCAAGCCTATTGTTGTGCGTTGAACTTCTTTAGCTCATGACGAAATTGAAGAATTGATGAGAATAATCAGAAGAAGTGATTACAGTATAGTAGATCAGCTCAGTCGTACACCAACTAAGATGTAAATCTTGTCTTTGCTGATATACTCCGACCCTCACGGGAATATGCTAATGAAGCTGTTGAAGAATGCATTTGTGCCATAAAAAATAACAGTGAATAAGTTTGAAATTGTTTGTGCTAATATATCTGCTGGAAATTGATTGGGTTTTACAGACTTTGATCTTCCCCCGGAAGGATATAATCATAAAAATGTGTTGCACATCTCTATGGAGTGCAAAGGCACCACTTTAACTCGGGTGTTAGTGGATATCGGTTCTTCTTTGAATGTTCTGCCAAAACCCGCTCTTATGAAGATTGACTATTATGTCCTTGAGTTGGCCCAAGTGACTTGGTGGTTAAAGTGTTTAATGGATCCCCGAAATCTGTATTCGGAGAAACGGACCTACCTATCAAGGTGGGACCCAAAGTTTTCATTGCTAATTTTTTCATAATGGATATACAATCGGGCTACTGTTGCTTGCTCAGGAGTCCATGGATTCATAGAGCTGGGGCAATTACCTCCACCCTCCATCAGAAACTCAAGTATCCTGTCGATGGCAAAGTTGTAACAATATGCATCGAAGAGGAATACATTGTGAGTCATCTGAATTCCTTTCGATATGTAGAGATTGAGGGAGAGGAGCATGAAACTCCCTTCTATTAGAACATAGTTTGGTTTTACATCTTAGTAATAGTTTTGATGATAACAATTACAAGATATATATAAAGAACAAGTATGCTCTCTAATAAAATTATTTAAATATGCATAGAAGTTCTGATAAAAAAAGCGTTAGAAGTTGACGAACAAATTTTCACTGAGAAGATCTGATAGGAATCTCTATACAAATACAATTAAATAATCACGCTCAATAGAAGAAGTTCTGATGTTATAACTTCTGAAGCACCAAAGTTGTAAGCTAAAATCTGATGAAGCAATACTCTGATGATCTAAAGTCTCAATTTTAGTATTTTTATTTTGATCAATTTTTCAAGAAGAATGTTCTGATGCATTACAATTCATTCATTTCAAATCAAAGAAGTAACAGCTGTGTGATACGGTGGGAGAACTGACTTGAAGATTTTGCATTCGATCGTAAATTTTGCAGTTAGCAAGAGTCGCCACCGAATTTTCTTTTATCCAAAAGGAAAGGTGAAAAAGCACAGGAAAGACCTTTGAGATTATTTCTTGAGTTCGGGGGGTAGATTATGAAAATGGAAGGTATTAGCACCCTTTTCATCCATGGTTTTCCATGGGCTCTTAGTTACTCTCTAGATCACTTGCTTTTTGTTTTAAATTGTGCTTTGTGTGGTTTTTGAAAGTATTTTGTAAAGAGGCCATTGTTTAGGCAAACTTTGTAATAATTCTCATTCGTAAGAATGTATACAAAGTGTTTGATCTTTTGAAAATGTTTTCAAGTTTGTAAGATGTTTGAAAGTGTAGGTGTTTGTTTTGAAAATAGCAAGGATGTTTTGTTTGAAATTGAGCAAGTAATTAGGAGTATTCTTCCTACTCAAAAGTCTTTCTTGTTCATTTCCTTTTTCCTTTAACATTGTTATCTTACCATTGATTTGGTAAGTAACCCTATCTTTGGATGTAAACAGGGTGGGCGTGGGTCATCGTATAACCATGAATAGCAATGTTGCAAGGTATCTTAGAATTCTCTTTAGGCACTAAGATCATTTGAAAGGCAACATAGATAGCGTCATCGATGGACTATGATATTATATTTTGCTTGTTTTTGCTAAGATATCTCACATGCGTAATATGGCCATTTTGTAAGGCAACCAAGTGGATATACCCTAGGGGGTGCTTCTGTGCAAGTGTATTGTTTTCATGCTTGATTTTGTCTTTGATTAGGATTTTATAAGCATTGGTTTTAGTCTTTCCATACAAACCCTAATTACTAACATTTGTATATAAAGCGATAAATTACGGAATTTACAGTTACTACGCTATTACAATACTTGTGGGAGGGGGTGTACAAATTCGAAATGGGGATTGCAAGAAAATAAACCTAATTAATCTATTACAACCAAATTGAATTTGTACAGAATTTAAATAAATAATGTATAAAATGAATAAATGTATAAGAATGCAAATATGAAGAGAATGGATATTTTTGTTTGGATTTTTTAGGAAAAGTGAATTTCTTTCACCTAATTAATTAAAAGAAAATAATTAATTAAAATAATAAAATTAAACCTAATTTTACTAGGAAAAGAAATTAATAAAACCCTAATTCATTAATTGATTAAAAAGAAACTAAGTTTATAAGGAAAGTATTTTTGGTATTTTTGTCTTGAAAATAAATTATAGTATTATAAAATATTTTTGGTATTTTTATATTTTAAAATAATACAATTAAACGGTGCAAAATACTTTAAAATAATACAATTAGTAAAGTAAATAAAGTATTGATTAAATAAAAAAATTGTGAGAAAAAATAAATAAACTATGTCAAAATATAAATCTACTATTTTTATATTTTTATGATTTTTTAGTATTAGGAAAATATTTAAGAAAATAAATAAATGTAAAAAAAATAAGAAAAAGAAAATAAACTGGGCCAGGGGTGTGAAAAGGAAACAGGGGGGTTAGCAAGTAAAAACAAAAACAACAAGGCCCAAGGAGGCCCAGCGCCTGCAAAAAAAAGAAGTCAGAAAATGAAAAAAATATGAAAAAAATCAAAAGGGTACCACTGGGGTGGCTATACATCCGTTTATATAAATCAAACCATAAATATATATATGGCAAACACATTCCTGAGGCCATTTTCATATTCAACCTCACGCCCAGCCAGAAGCTCTGTAACTCAATCAATCCTCAACAAAAATGAAAACTGTAAACATGAAACTTGTAGCAAATTTCCTCACGGTTTCAGAAACGTAAAACATTAAAACTATAGATCGAAGACAAACGTGAATTTCATTGGCCCTAATCTGAACCCTAAAAATCTCATAAACTCCAATCTTAAAATTCTCTAAGCTCAAGCAAAATTAATGGAAACTATGAACATGGTTAGCTTTAGGGCAACGATATCTACATGTTTTATTCACAAATAAATCATTGATGATGCCTATATGAAAAGTTCCAAAGTTAGAAAACTTACCTTGCAAGAGGGTATCGGGTTTGGAGTTTGAGAAGCTTTCAGTGAGTTCCTATGATTGGGTTAGCTTCCTCAAGTTCCCAGGAAGCTAAAGGGATTCTTAGCTTGAGCTTAAAGTGCCTGAGGAGTTCTGGAGAAGTCCAAGTGCAAAGCTCTGTTTTTGAAAATGGTGGATGATGATTGAGGTGTTACAGTGGTGCTGAAGGTGTTGGGATTGTTTATGTATATTTTTTAGAAGATTTTTAAAGCAAAAGTCCAAGAAACACACGAGTAGATTTGAAGATTGGCTTCAAAACTCAGAAATGACAAGTTTTGAGGTGTTTTTGGTAATTCTGAGTTCTAAGTGTTTTCAGGTCATAAGTACAAGTTTTCAGCTAATTTCTAGGTTACTTGATTTTGAAGAAAAGTGGGAAACCAAGTTTCAATGTGAGGTACAAGCATGTGATGGGTGATTGTAAGTGTCTAACAAGTTTCTTATGAGTTATAGGACTTGTATGATAATAAGAGAACAAGTGCAAGGCTCAAGAACAAGTTTTGTGCAAAAAGTCACTTTATCAAAATGGTAATATGCACTTTCTTCCCAAAATGGATATAAAGCATGGCCTTGCATTGAATGCTTGAAATGAGACCTCTAACAGTTGTGTAAGCAATTACTTATGGAGTTCCTAACAAGTTAGAGTCTTGCAAAGTAGAGTTTATGCAACATAACTTTGAATTTGAATTTTGTTCATCATAAAATGCCTTGTAATTCAAGTGATAAAACCCTAATTTTATCTCTTCGATTCTCCATACTCAAGAATGATCTCAATGAGTTTTAGGACATTTTGGAAAGCTTGTAATGTGCTCTACAAACCATCTTTGAATTTATTTTGAAGATTACCCTTGGAACTATATGAAAAAGTGCCATGAAGTTGGGTCAAAATCCTGACCAAATTAGGGCAAAAATTTCACAAAGTGTTTTGTTTCATGACCACATGTTCTTAAAATTATAACTTGAGATCCAAGAACTTTTGGAAGAAGTTGTGTGAATAAAAGTTGTAGATTTCATGGATTTCTACAACTTTCATGTTGGAAGTTTCTTCTGAATCATCTTGCATCATGGTGAAATTTTTTCTCAAAGTTGTGAAAAAATATGAAATTTTCAACACTTAGAAAATTTCAAAGTTTAGAAATTTTCACTTTTCAAAATGAAATTTTGAATTTTGGATTTCTTGATGAATAAGTTTCATATTTTTACATGCTTTTATGAATTATGATCTTTGAGATTTGAATTTGACCAAAAAGTCAAAGTTAGACTTTTAAGTATACAGTTGACTTTTGATCAGTTGACTGAAAATTCATCTATCAATCCTTTGGACTTGAGCATTGATTTGAGCTATGTCATTAGGTCAAAATGATGCAATTGGACTCTTGAGATCATGCCTTAAACCAATTGATCATTTTCTAGGTCAAAAATCATAAATTGCCCTTTTCCAGTCAAAACCCTAATTTTGACCATTTTGCCCTTTTGGAGATTTGATCAAAATTTCTTGAGGAATTATGGTCCAAACTTGATCAAATGATACATATGAGTCTAAAATGTTGATATGGATAAAAAATTATGAAGTTTGACTGTAAATTGACCATAGTTGACTTTTCCCCAATACATCTGATTTTTAGGTCAACTGCTCAATTGATTGAGAAAAAATGTGATCAAAAGCTTGAAACTTGACATGAGTAATCATGAGGGTCCATAATGATCCATGAAAGACATATGGGGCATTGGAAGTTCAAATATCCTCGTGCAAACTCAAACTCTAATTTTGGTCATCAATGCTTAAGGAGGTTTCTTAAGCTGATCAACCCTAGTGCAGTCTTGAGTCAAGGGAGATCTTGTGAGAAAATTATTGATATGTGAGAGGGAAAGTTTTGGGGTACAACATCGGCCCCTGGTTAATCTTCTTAAGCCCTAAGAGTTAGATTGGCGAGTTTTTCCATTCGTGACTCGAAGGTGGAAGATGATTGGACACTAGAGTGCCCTGAAATTTGCACTCAGTGATGTGATGGTTGATGGTATAGAGAATGGGATTAAAGGTTCCATTTGGAGATATAATGAGAAGTTGTCAGAGACAGGCTTAAAGATGCCACCCAAAAATGATTTCTGAATTGAATCTAAAAGAGAACCTGAATGGGTATCAGAATGGTGTCCGTGTCTGGGGCGTATTTCTACTGTATTTGAAAGTTGAATCGGAATGAGTATCAGAATTGCATCCGGGTATGGAGCGTATCTGAGATGTATCTGAAAGTTGAATCTGAATGAGTATCAGGATGGCTCCGTGTTTGGAGCGTATCTGAATTATATCTATAAGCTGAATCTGAATGAGTATCAGAATGGCATCCATGTCTGGAGCGTATCTAAACTGTATCTGAGAGCTGAATCTGAATGAGTATCAGGATGGCATCCATGTTTGAAGCGTATCTGAACAGTATATGAAGATTGAAATCTGAATGAGTATCAAAATGGAATCTGTATTTGGAGCGTATCTAAACTGTATTTGAAGATTGAAATTTGAATGAGTATCAGAATGGCATCCATATCTGGAGCGTATCTGAACTGTATCTGAAAGATGAATTTCAATGACTATCAGAATGGCATCCATGTTTGGAGCGTATCTATACTGTATCTAAAAGCTAAAACCGAATGAGTATCAGCATGGCATCCGTGTCTGGAGCGTATCTGAACTGTATCAAAAGTTGAATCTAAATAAACCATGATGGATTACTTCAGTTGGTCGTGTAGATAATTATCTTGGCTTGTCTTAGGTATCAATCTCTGACCTTTGTAATTTGTTGATGATAGCCATTGATTAATCTTATCCTGAAAAAGGGTAAAACATTAGCCGTATGCAATGTCATGATGTATGAAATGCATGGTACAATGAGATTGTGATATATGCATTCGTGTTTATAAATCTTTATGATATTTGGATGCGATGTATCGGTATGTAAGCTAAGTTTCTGCACTGTTGTTGGATTGGGGAAAATAAATCCATGAGTGTTGTTGAGGAAATGGAGTGTAAGTCTTCATGTTGTGAAGTTGAAGTGTTGACGAGTTTTCGTTTAGAGAAATAAACTTTGTTGTAAGGGAAATGTCGTGTATAGCTTATGAAATCCTGTTGGGGAATCTTGAGAATTTTGGTGACTTCTACCGAGGATTGATAACTGGAAGCTTTGTTCTGTTGGGGATTAAACTGCGCATTATGGGGAAATATGGAAAAAACTTAGAGAGATTTCCCTACCTCTTAAAGCCATCAGTGATTGTCTTTTTATTTTGTTCATTTGTAAACAGTAATTATGTTCAAATGCATATGTTCAAAAATAAATCATTGGACGTTTTTGTAAACAAAACACAGGAGTGAAGAAAAACAGATAGTTTTGTACTTTCAAAGAGATATCTTTGCATTGACTTTGAGTAAGTATTTTTGTACAATGAGACAAACATTCTAGTAAGAGAATGTCGTCGTAAAAAAAATTAAAATTTGATACAAAGAAAAGATAGCTATGTGAAATAATCCCATGGGTTTCCCATTCTGCTATAGCCTTCGTGTCTCTGAGCATCTTATTTATTTGTTGCCTTGTCTGAAGTTGATTGAATTGATCAGACCCGTCGATTTTGCAGGTTGTTTGTAAGGTGATCCAACGGGACACAATCATACGCTTTAAATCCCTAATTTTTGCCTGGACCGCCTTTTCGGGTTTTCAGTCCACCGGGATACCCTTTTTTGCCCAAGCCGCCCTTTCGGGCTTTCAGCTTGCCGGGTGTACAAATTTTTTTGTTTTATCCCTAACTTTTGTCTGAACCTTTTTAGTTTTCTGGGATGCCCTTGTTTTTCCTAGGTGTATCAACCTAGCGGGTCTCTTATGTGTAGTATCTTTTGACTATGTATGCGTTCACAGGGTGTGGCAGGTCGTCGCCATCCATAGTGGTCAAGATCATTGCTCCACCAGAGAATATGCTTTTGATTACAAATGGTCCTTCATATGTATGCGTCCATTTTCCCCTGGGATTACCTTGCGGCAGTATGATGCACTTGATCACCAAATCCCCGACTTGATATACTTGGCGTCTGACTTTTTGCTGAAAGCCTTGATCATCCATTTTTGATACATTTAACCATGGCAGACAGCAGTAAGACTTTTCTCATCAATCAATTTTAGTTGATCAAGACGAGTTTGGATCCAATCTTCTTCATTCAGCCCTGCATCCTTCATAATTCTCAGAGCGGGGATCTAGACCTCAATAGGCAAGACAACCTCCATGTTGTATACCAGAGAGTATGGTGTTTCCCCGGTTGATGTGCATGTTGTGGTACGATACCCGTGGAGAGCGAATGATAACATCTCATGTCAGTCTTTGTATGTGCCTGTCATTTTCTGTATGATCTTTTTAATGTTCTTATTTGCGACTTCGATAGTACCATTCATCTTTGGTCGGTAAGGGGGAGAATTGTGATGCTGGATCTTGAATTGCTCGCGCAGGGAGGTGATCATAGTATTGTTTAGATTCGTACCGTTGTCTGTGATGATCCTCTTCGGGATACCCTAACGGTAGATGATATTTTGCTTGATGAACCGTGCGATAACATTCTTGGTCACTGAAGCGAAAAAGGCTGCCTCAACCCACTTTGTAAAATAGTCAATGGCCACTAAGATGAAGCGATGTCCATTGGAGGTTGTTGGTTTTATTTCCCCAATCATATTGATGCCCACATAACAAAGGGCCAAGGAGCCGTCAAGATATTCAGAGGATTCGGAGGTACGTACACCTTGTCATCATAGATCTGACACTTGGTGCAGGTTCGAGAGTGTTGATAGCAATCTGCTTCCATGGTAGACCAGTAATAGCCTGCCCATATGATCGTCTTTTCCATCGTATGCCCACTGGAATGGGTGCCCAAAGTGCCCTCACGTAGATCAGTCATGATCTTTTCTGCCTCAACCTTGTCTACGCAACGGAGCAAAACTGAGTCATGGTTGCATTTGTAGAGAATGCCATTACTAAGGAAGAATTTAGCAGAGAATCTCCTTAAGAACTTCTTATCATTTATTGAAGCTCCTTCCAGATATTCTTGAGTCTCAAGATACCTCTTGACTTCGTGAAACCAAGGCTGGTCCACTACTTCTTCAGTATTAATCTCGTGACAGTGAGCTGGTTCATCCATTTGTTCGATGGTAATCCGAGGAGCCTCATTATCCCATTTAAGTTTACACATGGATGACATTGTGGCTAGTGCGTCTGCTAGCTGATTTTCTTCTCGCGGGAAATGCTCGAAGGTAATCTTCTCAAAATATGGGAGCAATGTCAACACATGTTATTTGTAGGGGATAAGGTTAGGGTGTTTAGTGTCTTATGCCCCTTTGATCTGGCTGATGACCAAAGCTGAATCTCTGAATACATTTAAATATTTGATCCCCAAATCTAAGGCGCTTTGAGATCAAAGATGAGAGCTTCGTATTCTGCTATGTTGTTTGTACAATTGAAGCAGAGTCTTGCCGTAAAAGGAGTATGACACCCTTAAGGAGATATGAGTACATCACCAATACCATTGCCGAGTGCGTTGGACACCCCATCAAAAACCAGGGTCCATCAGGATCCTTGTTCAGGTCTGTCATGTGGCTTGAATTCTTCACAGTTGTTTACCATCATGATGTCCTCATCTGCGAATTCGAACTTCATGGACTGGTAGTCTTCCACAACTTGGTGAGCAAGGTGATCAGCTAGTACACTACCCTTTATTGCTTTCTGGGTAGTATGTTGTATGTCATATTTTGTCTGGATCATCTGCCATCTCACTATTCTCCCAGAGAGGGCAGGTTTCTCGAAGATGTATTTTATTAGATCCATTTTAGATATAAATAAGGTAGTATTGGTCAGCATATAATGTTTTAGCCGGAGAGTAGCCCATGCCAGAGTGCAGCAAGTTTTATCGAGCAATGAATATCTTGTTTCACAATTGGTAAAATTATTTCTCAGGTAATAAATAACATGCTCTTTTCGGCCAGACTCGTCATGCTGCCCCATCACACACCCCATTGAATTTTCCAAAACAGTTAGATACATGATCAATGGTCTTCCCTCGACTAGTGGCATCAACACAGAAGGCTCTTGCTGGTACTCTTTGATCTTGTTGAAAGCAGTTTGGCACTCATCATTCCATTTGACTACTTGATCTTTCTTCCGTAATTTGAAGATTGGTTCACAAGTAGCTGTCAGGTGAGAAATGAATTTGGCAATGTAGTTTAAACGTCCCAAGAATCCTCTAACTTCCTTCTCAGTACGAGGAGAAGGCATGTCTTATATCGCTTTCACCTTGATGGGATCTACTTCAATACCTTTATTGCTGACGACAAAGCCTAGGAGTTTACCATACCTCACCCCGAATGTGCATTTATTTGGGTTCAACCTCAGCTTGTATTTCTTTAATCTCTCAAAGAGTTACTGTAAATGTTCAAGATGCTCTTCTTCTGTTTGAGATCTGGCTATCATGTCATCCACATAGACCTCTATTTCATGATGTATCATGTCGTGAAACAGAGCTACCATGGCACATTGATAGGTTTCCCAAGCATTCTTCAACCCGAATGGAAAATCCATGTAGTAGAATGTGCCCCACTGTGTGACAAAGGTTGTTTTGTCCATGTCCTCAAGCGCCATTTTGATTTGGTTGTAGCCTGAGAAATCGTCCATGAAGGAAAACACTTTGTGTTGTGCCATATTGTCAACTAGAATATCAATGTGGGGAAGTGGGAAATCATCCTTAGGGCTTTCCCTATTCAAATCTCTGTAGTCCACGCACATTCGTACCTTGCCGTCCTTTTTGGGTACGGGAACAACATTGGCAACCCATTGCGAATAGGAGGTGACAGCCGAGAATCCAGCGTTGAATTGCTTCATGACTTCAACTTTAATATTTTCCGACATATTTGGTCGCATACGACAGACCTTTTGTTTTACTGGTGGGCAGTCCTCTTTTGTATGTAGACGATGTACTACGATATTTGCATCAAGTCCCGGCATGTCTTCATACGACCAGGAAAAGACTTCAACATAATCGTGTAGTAACTGAATCAGACGCTTTTTGACACTGGGTTCCAGATTGGCACCCACTTTGACTTCTCTTTTGTCTTCTTCGGTACATAGGTTGATTGTGTCCACTGGTTCCTCGTGGGGCTGAATGGTCCTCTCTTCTTATTGCAGTAACCTGGCGAGTTCCCCTGGTACTTCACAATCTTCCACACCTTCGTCTTCGGCTTGGTAGATTAGATTATCAGAGTCACAAAAGGCCATAGCAGAACCGTTACCCATGGTATCCCGAATGGATGTAGACCTTCATTGTGAGTGTGAGTGTGTGTAAGAGTATAGCTATCTTTGAAAGAAATGAAAATGTAAAAAGAAAAACAATGAACACAAAGTTTGTATGCAAAAACATCCATGATTCATTGATGTCATATGGAAATGAGATAATAACCCTTACAAATGGACCATTGTGCCTCGGGTAAGACACAAGGTTTTAAGAGTCTTAATTGTTTTAATATTACAGATCCGACAAAATTTAAAGACAAATTACTGTGGGATAAATGTCATCGGGACAAAATCTCTAGCCTCCTAGTTGTTAAGCCCTCCACTGGCAATTGGGAAAATCCAATCCTCCAGGTTATAGTTGTCTTCATCATCCTCTACTGCATTGACTTGGTGTTTCCTGATCTTCAAGGGTGGTCCTCCGGCACGAGCGCAGCGTACAGCCTTCTGGGCACCTGAAGTGAAACCCAGACCAAAGTTGTCAGATTTGTATGAGATATCTGGGAGTTGGCCCCAAATAGTGCACCCACCTTCTTCTATCACTGCCTCGGTATCCTTCAAAGACGGCATCTTGAGTGGAGGCCTTGTGATCTTGGGAACTTGAGACACATCGTTGGTTACTGCCACAGTCTGCGGGACTTCTTCAAAATGATGGAATGGAGTTTCAATAAATTCACCATCTAATTCCACATATTTGGAGAAATTTAGATGGCTGGCCATATACTTTTCTTCTTCATGAACGATGATGATTTTCCCCAGAATTGGATATTTCATGATTTGGTGCAACGTAGAGGTAACAGTACCAACATTGTGAATCCACATTCGGCCTAATAAGCAAGAATATGAAGAGCGAATATCCATTACATAAAAAGTTGAATCAAATGTTTGAGTTCCATCTTTTATGGGGATGTCCACTTCCCCATGCACCATCCTTTTCGTGCCGTCAAAGGCCCTCACTACTATGTTGCTCGGTTTCAATTTCAATCCCTCACAGTCAAGTCTATAAAGAGCCTTTTTAGGCAACACATCCAGAGATGAACCGGTTTCAACCAAGACATGAGCCAAAGTCGTGCCCCTGCATTCGACTGAGACATGTAATGCCTCATTATGCTTCCTTCCTCTTGGTGTTAAATCAGCATCTGAAAAACCTACACCATTATCTACATGGACAATTTTGAGGAATTTTACCAAGGCTTTTTCATGAGCCTCGGAACATATTAATAAAGCCATCATGGAATTTTTTGATGGAGTTTTCCATCAGTTGCTCGACTACATTATAGTCGCTTCTTTTTATGATCTTTAGAATTTCCTCCATCTCTTTTTGATAGGTCTCAGGGATAGCTACTGATCGTGCCTTCGTCCGGACAGGCTCGACCAGAATATCTTTACCTCGAGTCTCAGTTGACTCGGCAGCAGGAATGTCAGTATAGGTGGTAACAGGAATTGTAACGGCTTTGTCAACAGGAGCATTAGCAGAGATGATTGTAGGACTGGGAATAAACTTTGGAGGAGCAACAACAACATGAATGATTATGGGTCCATAAATAGTTATTGGAGGAGAAATTTCTGGAGAGAAAACCCTTCCGCTTCGGGTTATCTTACTTGTCCATGCGATATTACTGATATCAGAGTTAACTTTCTCAGAACTTGAATTTTCAGCAACTGGACAATCTTGCTTGATACCGTGGTAGTAGACATCCACACCATAATTCCAAGGAACGGTTTTGTCTGACGAATACGGGATTGGTCCAAGCATTATAATTATCAAAGGAGCTACTTTGGAAACTAATGTAATTCTAACGGGTCTTTTGGTGGAGACCCTAGAAGAATTGGCGGAAATGGTCACGATGGAAACATTATTATAAGAACCAGTTGGAATAGAAGTCTTCTCAAATAAAATCTCCTTCTTATCTATTAGGAATTGAACGCCTGCTTTTAACAAATGACAGTTGGTCGGTGAGGACAAACAGAAATGATGGCTTTTGCCACAGCTTGGGAATACACTAGAATTCAACAAGTTCCTTTTGATAGTCAAGAGTGGGGTCACAAGTTCATCAACTGAAGTAACAAACATATCTTCCTCAACCGCGTTGACATAACGGCCGTGCTTGGGCATAGGGGCAGTAATAACATTGGGAATTTCTGGCGCATCAAATTCAATATCTTTGGCCTCAAGAAGGTCTTGTACTTTGTTCTTCAGAGCCCAACAGTTGTTAGTGTCATGACCGGGACTCTCGGAATGGTATGCACAGCGCGCATTAGGATGATAATGAGGAGAGGTTGTGTTAGGATTCTTTGGAGCTTCTTTCAAAGTCACTAGGTTGGATCTTAATAAATGTGGCAATACTTGAGATAGTTTAATATTAATTCGGGTGAACTGTCTGACGGGTCTTTCCATTCTTGGCTGGTTGCTTCTTTGCTGAGCAGGCTCGGGTTTAGGAATCATGACAACCCCCATCATTGGACGACTTTCATCCCTATCTTGATTTCTCTGAGGACATACATAAACAACTTCTTTCTTTCCAAGGAATGGTTTTCTTACAGCAGCAGAGGATGAATCTTTTTGAATCTTCCCATTCTTTATCCCAGCTTCCACCCTTTCTCCAGTCAATATCAATTCAATAAAACCTGCCGATGAACTCCCAATTGAGTAGTTAAAGAAATGTCCAGACAAGGTGCCCAAGAACATGTCTACCAACTCTCTTTCAGATAGGGGAGGTTAGACTCTTCCTGCTAAGTCCCTCCACTTTTGCGCGTAGTCCTTGAAGCCCTCACTTGAAACCATGGCCATGCTCGGGAGTTGAGTACGGGTGGGTGCAAGATCAGCATTGTATTGGTATTGTTTGTAAAATGCAGCAGCAAGATCTTCCCAGTTATGAACATTGGCTCTTTCTAACTAATAAAACCAATCAAGTTGAGTTCCAGACAGACTGTCTTGCAAGAATTGTACCCATAAATCCTTGTCAGCGGTATGAGGCTGGATTTTCCTCACATAAGACCGGAGATGCATTTTGGGACATGAAACTCCATCATATTTGGCGAACACAGGTGCTTTGAATTTTGGAGGAATTACAATCCCCGATACTAATCCCAACTCCTCAAAGTCCAATCCAGGCACTTTTTGGATTTCCATTGCACTTAACCGTTCTTCTAGATGCTTATACTTGTCGTCAGCTGGAGGATATTGTTCTTCAGAATAATCTTCTTATTCCTCTTCCTCTTCTGGCTCTGGCTGGACAACTATTTCCTTTCCTTTCCCATCTGGATTGTCTTTCTCACCAGATGACGTTGCAAAGTCTAAGGTCCTTCTTGTCTGCCCTTGGAATCTTCTTCCCATGTTTAGAACTCCGGTTATTTTCTTTGTCTTCTTCTTTTTCTCTTCAACCAGCAAGGTCTTCAACTCTTCTTTTCCTTTGGCTAGAGTTAAGAACATCTGCTGAAACTGTGCATTCTGTGCTTGGAGGTCCTTCACCATTTGCTCGAGATCCATCTTACTGAAATAAATAGTAGAAAGATGAGGAGACTTGTTGCAAGAAACTTTCTTATGTTATGATGAATGGTTAATTCATATGCAATGGTTTCAAGGATTTTGAAGATTCAAATTTGTTTTAGACAAAAAGGAAACACACGTTATATTAATAAATTAAAGCTTGAGTACATCAATGCCTTTTCGGGCAACATAATACAAAAACTCTAAGATAAAAAGGTTGTACGCATCCTCTTTGGTGAGATGTAGGCATTCAGGTTTCTCTCCTCATGAAGTAGCCTAGTGAGTTCCAAAACCTTCTTCTCACTAGCATAGAATTGGGCTTAGAAAGTATCTCACTCCCCCTTGAGTTGTATCCAATCTCTTTCTAAGTCTTCAAGAGAGGCGGGAATGTCAGGATGCAGGATAGTGTATGGATCATCTCCTTCCATAACAAGCTCAATGATTACCGGGAGAATGGAGGGATAAGGCATCATAAGACTCTAAGCATGAGTTCGTACCCATTTGAGGTAAGGCTCAAGAGGGATAAAATTCTTGTGCCCCAACGTGTTGCTATCTACCTTGTTCAACATCCTCCAAGCTCAGATAAATCTCTGGCGAAGACCTTGATCGTCGTTCTCGTATTCAAATACCAAACCTTGGATGAGAATCTTAAGTGGGCCATCCCTTCAGGCGTAACCAAAATGTCTTAAGGCTAAGTAGGGTTTGTAGGTGATACCTCCCCTAATTCCAAGTAAGGGGACATTAGGGAATTCTCCACAACGGTCAACAATAGTAACATTCTCTATGGATCGGGAACACCAATAAATGTCTGAATGTTTGAGTGTCATCAACCTTTGTGACCACCTTGAACCTTGCTCGTTCTTCAATAAAGATTGGGGAAGATGCGAAATAAACCATCTTTCCAAGAAAGGAGTACAACACACAAGGACACTTCTTTTCCTCATAGTGCGTGTGTGAAAAGAATGTAGGATGTCTCCTAGAAATGTAGGCACCGGGTTGCGGGATATGAAGATTTTGACGATGTTCACATCTATGAGTTGGTCAGGATTTCGAAATAAAACCATCCCATAGATGAGGAGAGCCACAATTTCCTCAAAAGCTTGGAAATCCAAGGAGTTCAAATAGTTTTGGGCTTTCTCAAACAAGAACTTTGCTAGGAAACCTTTGACATCACTCCTTATTTCCCAAATAGTTGTGACATAAGATGATTGCAAGTGTAGAGCTTGAGCAATCTCTTCTGGCTTTGGGTCTCTTTCGGTACCATTGAAAGGTAGTTGATTGAGAATGGGAATCCTCAAGAGTCGGGATAATTCTTCCAAAGTAGGAACAAGTTAATAATCGAGAAATGTGACGTAATAGTGTAAGGGATCAAAGAACTGAAAGAGCACCTTCATCATGTCCTCATTGGTGTTGGAGGTGACCAAGTTGAGTAGGCAACCATGTCTCTCGGTGAATGGAGAGTTTTCAGGAATCCTTGAAGCTAGCTCTTTAAGTTGTGGAGGGATCCTTACAAGATTAAATTGAATGGTTTTCCTGCAAATAGAATCCATGTCATACAAAATAGAACAAAGATAAATCCCAAGATCCTTGAAATGGTTAGTGAATGATCCTTGATGTCCATGATGTCTTGTACAAGTATGTATATACAAACAAAGCAAACAAGTCCTTAGGTTTAGGCTTGCATGGAGTCTCATAGGTAAGTACCCTCTTGAAGTTTAGTTGGCTCAAACTTGTCCTAGTAATAGTAACCGGGTTCTAAGGAGCTCAATATCACTTGTTTGTTTCCTTGGTCATTGGTTTGGCACAAGCCTCTTTAATGGAGACCAAAATATCCCAAAAAACCAAACCTCAATGAGTGTAGTATCGAGTATCTACCAACTTCGGACTGCACCAAAGCCAGTCATCTCACTACATCCTAAATGACCAAGTTGGTCAAGTAAAGGTTCTAAAAGTTCATTAGTGCTTCATGACATCACTCAGCGGCCCCATATTCTCCATGATTGGTTCAAGGGCTACCGGTACCCACAAATATGTCGCACTAACGTAGCTATTGTTTAGACCATGTCGGTATACCCAGCACAGTTTCCACAACGTATTGCTACTTACCTATAAGGTATCCCAAACCTGGGTAGAGGTTTCAAACCCAAAAAAGAACCATAATGTAAAGCAAACAAGTCAAACATATGAAAGCAAGTAAATGTGATCTAACCCTAAGGTAACCCCACTTTTAGAATTTTCCCCAGCAGAGTCGCCAGTTCTGGCATACGGTGGAAGAACTGACTTGAAGGTTTTGCATTCGATAGCAAATTTTGCGGTTAGCAAGAGTCGCCACCGACTTTTCTTTTATCCAAAAGGAAATGTGAAAAAGCACAGGAAATACCTTTGAGATTATTTCTTGAGTTCGGGGGGTAGATTATGAAAAGGGAAGGTATCAACACCCTTTTCATCCATGGTTTTCCATGGGCTCTTAGTTACTTGCTAGATCACTTGCTTTTTGTTTGAAATTGTGCTTTGTGTGGTGTTGTACCCTAATTTTTGCCCCTAAGATTCCTTCGTCATACCATATTGTTTCAATCACCACAAAATCACATTTGGGCTTTTGGTTCTTCTCCCTATCTTTAGCCTTGCTCTTTGAGGAGTTACCAAGCACCTTGACTTGTTTTCTTTGGTGATCATGGATATTTTGCTTTGATTTTCTCTCTAAATTAACAAAATACAATATTGGTTTTTCTTACTTGTTAATAATGTAGGTAAAGGCAATGAGGTTTAGCAAGTTGCATCATGGGTTCATGAGTTTATTTCCATGCCCTAGTCAAAGTCTTGAGAGATTCAAACCTCACCATTGAAGTTTTTTTGAAGTTGGTATGGAAGTATTTTTAGTGGCCATGAGTCCTCATCATCATCCTCAACAATTTATATTCAAAAAGGAATAATATTGGCACAAAACGTTTGTTCAAACTTGGCAAAGTTTCACCAAGCATTCTCTTGATCTAGAGGCTAGGGTTTTGGACTTTAGAGGGGCATATCTTGCTCATCTTTTGGTATTTTGAGTGATTCAAAAAACATTCTTCTTTTCAAAGAGTTACCAACAAATTACTTCAAAAGTTCCAAGTAGTTTCCATGTGGAAGGAACTTGGTGAAGAAGAAAGATTACAAGTCATCCAGACGAATCCCTCATTTTCCATATGTGACTTCAAATGGTCATAACTTGGTCAATTTTTATCACCTTGAGCACATTATTTTTTCATGATGACCCTAAGGATGTGTTCTTCATGCCTTCTTTTATGTGCAAAGTAAGAAAATGGATGGAAGTTGTCTTAAGAATGCAAGAGATTATAGGTCATTTCATGATTTTTGGCCAACTTCAACAAGTCATAACTTGCTCAAGTTTTGGAGATTTTGAGTGGTTCAAATTGCAAAATGTCATTCAATAGATCTACTTCATTCCATCTTTTTTAGTCAAGAGCAAATTCTAAGTGGAAGGCCATGTTTGGATGCAAGAGATTATAGGTCATTTTTAAAGAAGAATTTAAAATATTTCTAAGTATGGAATGTCAACTCTTTTTCTTCAACTTTGACTCCATGTATTTTTCAGCTCAAGCATCCATTTGGATCCATTCTTTTTCCATTGCAAAACTTGTTACCTTATCTTTCCAAACCATCAAGAACTTTACCCTAAGACCCATTGAGGTGGAAATGCCATTGGATTGAACTTGGTAACTTGGAACTGAAGTTTCACCATAAGTCAGAATTTGAAATCCATGTTTTGGCCTTTAAACATCAAATTAGCACGCGTTTATGATCTAAACATGTTTAACCAAGTTGCCAAAGTGGATTAGAACTTTGAAACGCAAGGATTTGATGAGTTTTGATGCAAATCAGATCACACTTTGCTCATGCATCAGGTTCACACAATTTCCCTCCAATTTGCATCATTCCACACGCTTGAACATTCCATTTGATTCCCTATAAATAGAGGGTCATCCCCCATTCAATTTCTCAAGCTTAGATAGCCAGAATCACCCTGCCAAACTTGCTTCACAACTCAGAATTCAGCTACTTCGAATCCTATTCTCAAGCCTTTTTCAATCCATTTTTTTCATCAATTCACATTCCTTAATCTTCCCTGAAGCTAACCATATAATCACATTCAATAATCGTTCCATATATTGCTCCATAGAAGTCGAGTTTCAGAGCTCTGCAACTCAACTTCAATAGGTAGATTCCTTCATCAATTCTTCAAAACTTTGGTATCATTGTGTTGCTCTCATTGCCCTGGTTCTAGTCACAAAACTTACTTTTATCTGGAAGCACGTTTTGACCAAGAATTTTCAAATCCCTTTTCAAAACTTTCTTTCCAAATTGCTTGAGTTATAATTTATATAAATTTGGCGCAAGGGTGTGGTTGTCTTCATCTTGAAAAGACGAAGCGCATGGCATAGGTCTAAGCTACTGATTTTACAGTTTGAGAGACCTGCAATTCTTGAAGGCTGGAGGTTGAAGATGACCAACGTGTCATCTTCTAGCCAATGAAAGCGTGCCATTTGTTATTTTCAAATTCTGATTTTATTAATGATTATGTACGTTATTAGGTAAAGATCATGATATGCACAGCGCGCCAGATCCTTTGGATTTGATTACTAACGCGTTTTGACTCTCACCCAATGGTCCACATCTTTTTCTTTTATTTTTTTTCTTCTGATTTTTATATTTTAATTGTTTTAAATTTCAAAAAATCATAGAAAATTCATTTTTAGTCCAAAAAATCTAAAATATTTATGAAAAATATTTTTGATTATTCTCTTTATGATTTTTATTTTTTCACAATTTAATTTTGTGCTTTAATATTTTTTATGAATTTTACACTTATTTGATTTGTTTAAAATGTTTAAAAATACTTTTACACATTTTTAAATAATGAAAAAATTATGAAATGATCCAATGATATTGTGATAAATATTGGTGACCTTATTTCATTTTTGTTTCTGACTTTTAAAAATTCCCAAAATTTTTGTAAAATTACTTGGCCTCTTTTCTGAATTTTATATGGTCTTATTTTTCATTTCTTGATTAATTTGAATATAATTGGCATTTTCTTCATTATTTTCCATTTTTAAAAAAACATTTTTAAACCCTTTAATGAACATATTAATTATATTATAATTTTGTGAATATTTTCTGGTTGTCTTGGGTGATTTTTAGGTCATGGCTTTATTAACATCATTGGATCAATGGTGTTGAGTTTAACTCCATAAAAAATGGATGAATGATTTTAATAATAGTTTGATTAAATATTAATTCAAATGTAGTTTTTCTTTTTACCCTAATTCCTCTTCATCTCATCCCCTTCTTATTGCACTAAATGTTGTTAGAGCATGATCTCTATATCATGTCTCAAAACAAATGGTGCATAGATTGCTATTGACCGACCTCAAAATAGGTGCGAATTCTATATAAGTCCACTTACGATTGCTTAACATAGAGCTAAATTTTGTCCCGATTCAAATACATGATCATTCGTGGCCCAAACTTATGATTGCAAGCCAAAGTATGTTAATTTGATCTCTTTGATCCAATAACCTTGAGATTCATTGTGTGGAGGCTTTGGTTCTACCAATCCTCTAATAGATCTACAACACCTTTGGTCAACGCGGATCATTTAAACATTGTTGATCATTAAATGGTACTTGTGAGAATTCCAAATGGATGATATACTTGACAAAAAGCAAATGCAACTTGTTGTGTGGAGGCTTTGGTTCTACCAATCCTCTAATGAGTTCCAAATGCAAGTTTCAAGATGGTCATCCAACTAACCACTAATTATTGACTTGTTTTATTTCATGCTTTTATTCTTTTATGCTTTACGCACTATTTATTTTTTATCATTTTACATTTCATGCCATTTTCATCTTTGCTCATTTGAGCATTTACTTTCTTGTCATTTTTACTTCCTTGTCATTTGGTTAATATCCTTGGCATGATGGAGCAGTGGACTTTTTCTTGGACTTGGGATTAGAAACCTCGTCCTATCTTGAATACTTTGTGATCTTATCTGATTATTTTGTTTGGAGCTCTTGAGGTTTACCTCAAGACATTGGGTTGCTTGTTTATTTTTGTGTGCAGGTTTTTATGATTACACTCTTTGTTTGTAATATGGAATTCATCCATATACAGCCGTTACTCTGCCCAATTTTTGTGAAGACTTAATACATTTGAAGAGGTCTAGTATCTTTGCTTGCTTGGTTGCAATCCAAAGCATGGGAATTCTATCTTGGCTCATAATGTCAAGCTTTGGATACTTGTTGGTTAGATGGTCCTTATCCTTAGCTTTTACCTTATGCTTTAGGATAGTCTCTTCTTCTCCTCCCATCTTCTTTAATTTCAAAAATCTTCACCCTCCTTTTTAAACTCTTCTTATTTCTAAACTTGAACCACTTTCATAATAAACTTGGACTTATGTCTATGCATTTTGAAAATATTTTCATAAATAAACTTCAATCAATTTGATAATACCTTGACATTTTTTATGAGAAGACTAAAAGTCAATCAATCTCATTTCAAACCATTTTCCACTTCGGCTTTTATCTTTAAACTTTTCTTAAAAGATTAGGCTCTTGTCAATCCTTGTAGTGATGCAAACAACTATACTTCTACAATATGTAGTGAAGTGAGATATTTTCCACTTGAGTGTTGAGTGAGGCATTGTTGATTTTAAAATCCAGACCATATCCTCCAGTTTGAGATGATGCAAATTCTCCTTTCTCATGATTGTGGGTAGTAAGTATGTTTTCCACACGGACAATGACGATGACGTCTTATCTCATAAAATTAACCAACACACTCATGTTTCAAATTTTTAAAATAGGAACTACGTGTATACGGATCCCCTATTGCACGAAAGGTGGTACGTAGGCACTAAAGGTTCGCAACCGCGGAGGGTGCAAAAATCATAAAAAATACTTCTCTTATCACCTCCACTATCCATTTTATATACAACACATTTTTATATCCAAAATATAAAGATTTTACAAAGAGGTTCCTGTGGAGTACCGTAGATGTTTAGGGTGCTAATACCTTCCCTTTGCATAACCAACCCCCTTACCTTGAATCCTTCCCCCTCTTTTGGGTTATTCTCTCTTTTCCCATTCCTTTGGAAACAATAAAGCACGATTGCGATTTTTACTTTTGATTTGTATAAAGTCTAGTCAATCCAATGGCTTAGTCTTGAACATTTCTACCGCTACAGAAAAATGGCGACTTCACTAGGGACAGATTGACCTCTATCTGGTCCATCCCCAAGTGGGTTAAACATATCTTTGTTTATATCTGTATATGTGTTATTGTTGTTTATGTGTTATATTTTGTATATATGTTTGTCTGGATTTTCCGGGTTTTCAGGGTGCTTGGTGATTACTCATAAGTCTTATACCCGGACTTGGGAAAACTTTAAGATAGGACGGGCGGTATAGTCATGTTAACTTTTAGGGAGTAATCCTAAAAAAGAAGCATGAGATCCCCCACTCAGTAGAGGCCCCTTTGACTGTAGTGTCATTTACCGAATAATCGGGAAGACGCACTGCTTTCGACCTGGGAGCCTGCTGAAACTGAGGACCGTAGAATACCAAACCCATCTTAGCCTTTTAGGTGTAGTGCGGAGGCTATGACGGAGTAATCTGGAAATAGTTGTCACGCGATACTACGCTCGGACGAGTCTTTCTTGAGAATATTACTAATTACCGAGTTAATCGAGAAGTTGGTAATATCGGAAGGAAGGATGTAAACTTTGGGAGCCTCTAGAACCTTGTTCGGTAGGTGATAACTTTTTAGACCAACACCTTATGGGTAGTACCTTCGACCTCATGCTCGTGACGTTGAACCTATGAACCCTATATGTATGATCTTGTGTGTGATTGCTTCATCATGCATCCATGCACTCATAAGCATCTTTTGAAGAAAATCATATTTCAAGGGATTTAAAGGTTGACTATTCATGAATATCTCAGGTACTGTTAACCATGGATTCTGGAAAGAGAAAACCTGGAAATACAGTTTCAAGGATCCTGTGATCGGTGGATCTGGAACTGACTGTTTAACGCTGGTTCACGAAATGTCGCGGAAGCAAGAGTCGCCACCGTCTTTTATTTTCTCCAAATGGAAAGGACAAAAGCACAGAAAAATTCCTTATAGAGATTGCTCTCGGTTCGGGAGGTAGATTATAGAAAGGGAAGGTGTTAGCACCCTTTCTATCCATGGTTATCCATGGGCTCTTAGATACTTGCTCATTGTGTTTTCAAAAATGGGTTGTTTGCTTTTCAACTGTGGGTTTTAAAAGTTTTTTTTGAAAATTTCAGTTCGACTCTTGTATCGGTCCTCAAGAGTGTTTGAAAAGTTGCTTTCGAAAGCTTTTTGAAAAGGTGCCGGTGTGAAAAGTATTTTTGAATTTGTTTTGAATTTAGAGCAAGTATCTAGAGTCGTCTACCTACCCTAAGGAATTCGTCTGTGTAAATGTCCTTTAAAGTAGTGCCATCCCACCATTGAGAGGTAGGTAGCACCACCGTTGGAGGTGTTCGGGTCAATTCGAGTTTAGGGACATGGTGATCACCGGAGTAATAGGAAGACACCTTAGAAGCTACCCTCATGCCAGGTTCCCGGATCATGAGGACTTACTAAGACATCCTCTACTCGACGATCACCTTTCGAGGGGCAAGGCAACAATGAGGCGTACCCTAGGGGTGGTGTGTGATTTGTGTGTCATGTTCATTTACATTTATCTTGTTCATGTCGGGAGTGATCTACGCTTTTTTTTTATTTTAACATTCATTCTTGCATGCAATCATTAACAGTTAAAAAGTTGCGGGAAATATAAAGTTCCTAAACTATTACAAAGGCGCGGGTCCACATCGCCAAATTAAATCCAGGACCCGATTTGACATAAAATAAAGTAAAGTGCGAGAAATATAAAATGTCTAATTTACACGGCTTTGGGAGAATTACATTAATATTATAAGAAAGGAAGTAAAAAAAATGTGAAGAGAATTAAAATCGAGAATGCGAGGGCGTTGGACCCTTTTAAGGAAATTAAATTGTAATTATGAAATTAATTAAATTAAAATGAAAAGAAATTATTTTTTAGTTTTTTTGTATTTATGGATTTTTAATAAGAGAATTAAATGAAATTAAAACCTAATTCTAGCTATTTTTATTTATTAAAAAAACATGTTAAAGTTAAACCTAAAATTAACCTAATTAATTAAGGGCAAGTTTTATTTACGAAAATAATATTTAATAATTAATAATTAATATGGTGAAAAAAGGAAAAAAAAAGATAAGAATGCTTAAAACCCTAATTCTACCAATTTTTAAGTTTATTGAAAAAATGTCAAAAATTAATCCTAGAATTAAAGAACTAAATTAATTAATACAATTTATTTACAAAGATATTAAAATAAAATATATTTTTTTGTTTTTTGTCTTTCTGATTTTTATATTATTTTTATATTTTATGAAAATAAATTAATTTAAAGATTTAAATAAAAATTAACAAAACAAATAAAATAGAAAAATATGGAAAAGAATGAAACAAAAACAAACCCTTGGGGGGTTTTGTCCCTAAACTGGAGGTTTTGTCCCAGCAATTTGGGCCCAATGTCTATGGCCTTGTTTGACTTTTATGCTGGCGTGTGGCTTCGTTGACTGATGCCTATGCTACTCTTCAAATCTGGACCTTTGGATGAGGATCATGGTGCGCGTGGCACGTTTGGATCAGGGGTTGTATGGTGGTCATTAGGAGGCACGCTGCACAGGAAGATATTAACAAGAAAAAATATGGAAATAACATGGGGGACCTGGGGATCGAACCCAGGTCCCAGAAGTTACCACACTGATGCCTTGCCAATCGCGCTGTTGTGCTTCTTTGTATATTATATGAACCACAATTATTATAAAAAAGACAAACGCTAGTGGTATAAATCAGAAAAGCGCGCGCCAGAATTCAAAGTGTTCAATCACATGATGCCACATAATCATCTTCTTCATTTATCCCTGAAACAAAAAAAGATTAGCGGGGGTTTTATACCCCCCCAAAATGCAAGCTTTTCAAAAATAGCGATTAGCCCATCTTGCTACATAAATTAGGCGCGATTAGTGGGTTGTGTTCGTCCAAGCTTCCTGAGTTTGGCCATGGTACTCGGAAGTCCTAATTTTACAATATACGAAAATGCCCAATTTGAAGCTTGAGGAACCCTAGCGTGCTTCCATGGTGAAATCGCGTACGATGCTTAAAAACTCAATTAAAACATGTGGTTAGCTTTAGAATGATCCAATGAACACAAATCCAATATTAAAAATTGCAAATAATGCATGAATTATGATTCAAGAATATGAAAAAAAAGTGTGAACCGGACAAGGTTGTTCTACCAATTCTTCGCGTTAGGGATGCTGGTTTTAATTCAGGCACGTTCCTTGAAGCCTCAGGAACACAATAGGATGGTTTTCTTGCCTTGAAAAGCCTTGGAATCACGTTTTCAGTTTTAGAATTTTTGACAAAAAACACCAACTTTGTTCTTGTTTTTTGGCGCAGCTTGGAGGTCTCCAGCACTAGGGTTTGCTTCTGGCTTATGTATGGAATGATTAGGGTAAAGATTTGGATCCAAAAAACCTTTGCATTGATGGAAAGATATTTGATTTTCATGGCATAATTTTTCCAATCTTTTTCACATGTTTTTGATGCCAATCATGTCCAATCAACTTGATTCTTTCCATATAAGATAATGCACGAAATCTTGAAGATATTTCATGCATAAAAAGATTTGAAAAGCTTGCTTTGGTATTTTTTCCATATTTTAATTAATTAAATGAATTATTAGCAATTAAAAATTCAAATAAATAAATAAAAATGATGAATAAATTCCCTTTGGGCCAAATGGTCGTGCACATGTTTTGGATGATGAATCTTGGAAGAAAATGTGGCCCATTAGCAATTTTAAGGCATTTGAAGCAAAGTTGACTTTTCAAAATACCCAAACATTTCCCAACTTCCACAAGGCATATCTTGCTTAATTTTTAAGCTTTGATCATGTTCTTGGACATTTTGGAAAGGTCTTGAAATCCTCTAACCAATGCCTTTGGTCCCATGTCATTTTGATTTACCAATCTCAAGTTATGGCCTTTGACTTAAAGTCCCTTTTTGTTGACTTTTGAAAATGACCTATAATGTTGAAATTGATAACTTTTTGTGAGATATTTCTTGGACTTGAAGTGTGAAGAGGAGTTGTAGGAAATGTCTTTCTCTTCAAAATGAGCTTTGGATGGAATTTTTCTGATAATCCATGTGGAAGTTATGCCTTGGTCAAGTTACAGTTGACTTTTTCAACTGTCCAAATATGGAAACTTTTGCATCTTGAGACTTTTTGAGCCATGCCTTGAAAATCATGATCAAGAATTGATAAAATGATGTTTCTGGCCTCAAAATGAGATGTTTGACCAAAAATTTGAACTTTTGACTGTCAAATGACCATTTTGCCCCTGCAGTTGACTGTTGAGCAATTAGGTTTTTTGACTGTGCAATTTTATGTTGTAAGTCTTGAAACTTGGCATGAGGATGCTTGACCATATTTATAAGCATGTGGGACTTGATTGGACCCTTGGAAACTTCATTTTCTTTGCCAGAACCAAAACCCTAGTTTTTGACTGTTAGGAGGCCCTTGAACTGTGCAACCCTTGGGGAATTTTGAAGCATGCTTTTTGCAATTCTTGAAGAATATGGGAGGGCAAATTTTGGGGTACAACAGTTGCCCCTATTCAATCTTCTTAGACCTGAGGATGCAGATTGGATGACGTGCCTTTCGTAATCCGAAGGTGGAAGATGATTGAACACTAGAGTGCCCAGAAATTTGCGCTCATATAGTAGCAGTGTGGGAATGGGCTTATAGATGCCATTTGGAGATTGATGGATAGGATGATGGGCTTATAGATGCCATGCTGAGAGATGATGGATGGTGGATGGGCTTATAGATGCCATCTGGGTGTCGATCGCGTAAGAGATTCCTTAGCGAGAACTTGCGTACCTGCAAAAGAAAAGGATTACCTGACCCGTTACAGGAGCTGGTCTTCAAATTCTTTGTGTAGATGTGTCCTGACTGGTTACAGGAGCTGGATCTGGAGCTTCAAAAGGTGATGAATGAACTAGGGATAGTTACTACCTCAACAGGAACGCTGAGAGAACCTTGGACGATTACTACCTCAATAGGAACGCTGAGAGAATCTGGGGATGATTACTACCTCAACAGGAACGCTGAGAGAACCTTGGACGATTACTACCTCAACAGGAACGATGAGAGAACCTTGGACGATTACTACCTCAACAGGAACGCTGAGAGAACCTTGGACGATTACCACCTCAACAGTAACGCTGAGAGAATCTTGGGTGTCTTCAACTGAGTCTTTATCAGGAAAATCTTTTAGGAGTCGATTTAACTGGACTAGAGAAGGCCTTTGACTGGATAAGAAACAGGAAAATCTTAGGGTCGATTTAACTGAACCGGTCTAGGTCTTGAAATCTTCAACTGGATAAGAAACAGGGAGATCTTAGGGTCGATCTGACTGAACCAGAGAAGGCCTTTGACTGGATAAGAAACAGTAAAATCTTAGGGTCGATTTAACTGAACCGGTCTAGGTCTTGAAATCTTCAACTGGATAAGAAACAGGGAGATCTTAGGGTCGATCTGACTGAACCAGAGAAGGCTTTTGACTGGATAAGAAACAGTAAAATCTTAGGGTTGATTTAACTGAACCGGTCTAGGTCTTGAAATGTCTTCAACTGGATAAGAAACAGGGAGATCTTAGGGTCGATCTGACTGAACCAGAGAAGGCCTTTGACTGGATAAGAAACAGAAAAATCTTAGGGTCGATTTAACTGAACCGGTCTAGGTCTTGAAATGTCTTCAACTGGATAAGAAACAGGGAGATCTTAGGGTCGATCTGACAGAACCAGAGAAGGCCTTTGACTGGATAAGAAACAGTAAAATCTTAGGGTCGATTTAACTGAACCGGTCTAGGTCTTGAAATGTCTTCAACTGGATAAGAAACAGGGAGATCTTAGGGTCGATCTGACTGAACCAGAGAAGGCCTTTGACTGGATAAGAAACAGAAAAATCTTAGGGTCGATTTAACTGAACCGGTCAAGGTCTTGAAATGTCTTCAACTGGATAAGAAACAGGGAGATCTTAGGGTCGATCTGACTGAACCAGAGAAGGCTTTGAATATAGCTGAGAACTTAACTGAATCTTTCCTGAAAGGTAAAGGTCAGTCATATGTCATGCATGATATGAATCAAGCGGTGATGTTCTCAACATAAATGAGATTTGTAAGATATGATGCGTATATGCATGCTGTAATGTATGGAAGTGCGATGTTTATGAATGTATGTTTGTCGTCTAGGGAAATAAATCCTTGACGGGTGCCGGGAAGTCAATCCTGGGCTGATGTTGAAGAATAGATTTTGCTTCCGCTGGGGATGATAGTTGCAAGAATACCAGTAAGAGAAGATAACTCCGTTGGGGAATAAACTTGGCGAATGGATTACTCTGCAGGGAGAAAAGTAATCTAACGATCTTGCTGGGGAATAATACTCTGTGGGGAGAGAGGTACTTTGCTGAAATGTTGATGGTAACTTCGCTGGGGATACCATTGTTGTGTTGGAAGTGTTAATAGACCTCGCTGGGGATAAGAAGACTTCGCCGAGGACGGTCTTTCCGTGGCTTTTGGCTGAGGATAACCCAGTTATATCCTGGTAGGGAAATAACCCTTGAATAAATCCGGGGGACGCGTTCGTGCTCTACGGGGATAAGCTTCCAGAATTTATTGGGGATAAGCTTACTACTGGGGAGATGGATTCAAACCTTCTTGGGGAAATCTTGATTGGACTCTCCTGGGGAAATTTTGAACTGTAATTTTTGTAAGCTGAAAGAGGGAACCTATGTAGGGTCGCCTGATGATGAGCTCGTGTAAAACCGCATCTTGGAAAGCAGGACACCTGTGTAGGGTTACTTTGAGGTTGGGCTCGTGTGGAGCTGCATTTGGAGTTGAAGGGAACCTGTGTAGGGTTTACTGACAATGAGTCCGTATAAAACTGCATCCTTGAAAATAGAGGACCTGTGTAGGGTTTCTAGGTGACGAGTCCGTGTAAAACTACATCTGGAGTTTTGAGAAGGAAGCCTGTGTAAGGTTTACTGATGACGAGTCCGTGTAAAACTACGTCTGGAAAGAGATAACCTGTGTAGGGTTACTTCAGGATAAGTTCGTGTAAAACTTCTGGATGAACCGGGGTAAGGTTACTGCGGGATAAGTTCGTGTAAAACTTCTGGATGAACCGGGGTAAGGTTACTTGTGGAGGGTGAGTCCGTGTAAGACTTTATCTGAGCATTGAGAAGGAACCGATGTTGGGTTACTTTGATGATAAGTCCGTGTGAGACTTTGTCTGAAAGTTGAGAAAGGAACCGGTGTAGGGTTGCCTGATGATGATCAAGTGGATGATTGTCCTGTTTGGTTTCAGATGTTAACCCACGATCTGGAATTTGTAAAGGTAGATGGTAATCATCTTTGTATTAACCTTTCCTTGGTACTTTGGTTGACAGAGCAATTAGATCGCTTGGGCAACTCATCATTGCCCCTGTTTCTGAGGTGGGAGAGGAAGACCTGTGAGGTGCTGGATGACTGCCGATTGACAAATCTTCCTTTTGGTAGGAAAGTGACGAGATGCCGGGACATAGTCGTACGCTTTAATCCCTAACTTTTGCCTGGACCGCCCTTTCGGGTTTTCAGTCCACCGGGATACCCATTTTTTCCCAAGCCGCCTTTTCAGGTTTTCGACTTGCCGGGTGTATAGATTTTTCATTTTCATCCCTTATTTTTTCCCGAACCCTTTTGGTTCGTCGGGAAGCCCTTGTTTTTGCCTAGGTGTGTCAACCTAGCGGGTCTTTGATTTTGCGTAGTATTTTTTCCGACTATATCCACGCTCTCAGAATGTAGGGAGCTGCCCCTGTTAGAAGTGTTTTTGCCACGCCACCAGAAGGTGTTGGATTAGGCAAGATTCGTTGTTGGAATGCCCCAAGTGACTCAGGCGGAGATTTGTCCCAAGTTGGTTGGCCTTTTGAGAGATTCTCCGAATCTTGATTTAACTGCCTCAGATGATGGACAATAGTCATGTCATGCCCCTTGATTGGAAGTGCTTTTGTTCACCAGATATTCTTCATGCGAATTTTCCTACTGTTCAAATAAAAAGTCATATGCAAACACTATTATATCAAAAATGCAAAGCTTATGTCTGTCTTGAAGATTTTGAAAATGCATTCTTTTTCATAAAACAAGTGAATGTTTGTAAAACCTGATGTCAACTCCGTATTTACCGTAAGCCTTAAGGAGTCAGGATACCTTTCGTAACAGTATGCTTTCGAACTAACCCATGCTTCAGCTAGGACTTTTAAGGGTTATAACGTGGCCTGGTTCACGGTTTAAGAAACAAAGGATAAAGGCTTAAATTTTATTTGTACCCACCCGCTCTTCGTGATGTTCTCCAAACCTAAACTCAGTTGATCATACGTTAGACCTTGTTTGAGTCTTTGCTCTGATTTTCCGGTGATGGTTCGGATATTGATAATTTATTTTGAATAGGCAGTCATTTTTGTCGAGGGTTTGTAAGACCTCTTTCTTTTTTTGATTTTTGTTATCCCTTTTCTTTTTTTTGCCTAAACTGTTTCTTTTGTGATTACAGTCAGCGGGATGCCCCAGTTTTGTAAGTCTCCTTCATAGGTTTTGACTTAATGGGCTTTTTGATTTTGAAAGATATAATGACTGCCTTTCTTTATTGATTATTCGGAACCATCATTGTCTTTTGTTTTGTAAGGACCTCTTTGGTGCCATTCGTTATGCATTTGGATCAACTGAGAGTAACTACCCTGCCCCAGGTTATGATTAAGGGTTTTAATTTTCAAAAAGAAAAACTCCTACTTCTTTGGCTCAAAGGGGTTGACGAGGGATTATCTTCCTTATAACTCTAGTGTTTAGGGGTTGAAACAATGCATGTACCTCATCAGCGGGGTCTGTTCAAAAGCATACTGTAAAGATCATGGTATCGTTTTCGTCATCCTCCCTCAAGAGGCTTAGAATTATTAACCAAGAGTTGATCATCAGAAAAAATATGAAAGTAATTTGCATATAGTGAATACGAATATATTGCTTCAAAACAGACATATGCGATGCATTAATGAAATAACAACGTTTAACATGAGTAAATGTTTGAACAAAAGAAAATTACAACTTGAAAATCCTAATGAAACAAAAGTCTTTTCATCTCAGGGCTTGTTACTTCAAATGGTGAGCCTTGGAGGGATGGAAGAAAAACTCAGCCTGACCATCTTGGGTGAATTCCACAGCTCCTTCATCAATCAGGTCCTGAATCTTGTTCTTTAGAGCCCAACACTCATTTGTATCATGTCCTGGACTGGAAGAGTGGTAGGCACACCTTTTATTGGGATCATAGACGGGAGATGCTGTGTTGGGGTTCCGGGGATGAGCCCTTAATGTGATCAGGTTCAACCTCAACAGGCGTTGTAAAGCTTGGAACAGCGACATGTTGAGCTGGGTGAATTGCCTCCTGGGCTTGTCTGGCTGAAACTGGTGAGGCTGATGATGAATTTGTGACACTGGAGCCAATTGAGGAGCTCTCCCCTTATTTCCTTGTCTCAAAGGTGGTTGAACGATGACTGGCTCTTTACCCTTAGATGTTTGCCCCAGTTGGTTACCCCGAAGCAGTTGGTTGACTAGAACCCCGAGCTCATCTTGTCTTTGAGCTAAGTCTTGAATGGAAGTCCCCTGCCCCAGCATTTGGGCTTTCATTACATCCATTTCAGCTTGCAAGTGTTTCAGCCATTCGTCCTCAGCGCTGTTCCTGACCAAAGTCTCCATGAGAAGTGTCCTTAGCTCCTCCTGTCCCTTGGATAGATTCAGGAGGATTTCCCCGAACCGAGTCTCTTGAGCAAGAAGGTCCTGGTTATCTTGTTGGGAAGCCATTGCTGAAATAAACAGGGAGAAAGATAAGTGACCTGCAACAAGGATACCTGTTATGCAATGATGTGTATGATATGTATGCAATGTTTCCAGGGAATTCACAAGGTAAACAAGAAAATTGTTAGCATTTGAATTTGTAGCTTGATTGAAGGAACTGCATGTTGCTGAGAATCTTTCTTCAAGGGTCAAGGCTCACCATATCCAGTGGGTCATAGCCCCTGACAACCTTGTCTAGAGGAAAATAAATCCCCTTTGCCCCTTGCTGGACAGTTGGTTCATCATGACCTGCATCACAAGCCCTTGAGATCCTTGAAATGGGTTAGTCCTTATGCGGGATGTATGCAATGGTATGATGTTATGCTATGCATGGGGTGATGTAAGTAGGCCCTGTAATGAGTCCCAATTAAGGACTGTAAACAAAACCTGCAAGAAACTTAGTGACCCTGTTATAAGTCCCAATTAGGGACTATAAACAAAACCTGCAAGAAAACTCAAGTGTTAGATAACAAGTAGTCAAGTTGAAAGGCACACAAGTCACACAAGAGAAGCCCTTAGAGTTTAGGCCAGCATGGGGTCTGGGTATTACCCTCTTGAAGTTAGCGGGCTCAACCTGTCCTATTAGAAGTAACCGGGTTCTAAGGGTCTTAATATCACGGGATTGCTTTCATTGTTCATCGTTTCGATTTAGCCACTGAGCTGGCGACCAAAATATTCCAGGAAAGCAACCCTCAATTGAGTGTAGTATCGAGTATCAACCAACCTCGGACTGCACCAAAGTCAGTTATCTCACTACCCTAAAGAGGCCAAGATAGTTCAATTAAGGTTCCTAAGGTCTGTTGATGCTTCACGACACCACGCGGAGGCCCCGTACTCTCCTTGACTGAACTCAAGGGTTACCGGTACACACCAAAGTGCCACATCAACGTAGTAGACTGTTTCAACCATGTTGGTATACCCCGCACAGTTCCCTCACAACCTTGTTGCTACTTTCTAAGAAGGTATCCCCAGATCCGGGTTAGGATCTATAGAACTCCCAAGACAGTCCCACAATTTAAAGCAAACAAAGAAAGCAATTGAAAACACAGTTATGAACTAACCCTAAGGTACACCTCACTTTATAAAGATATCCCCAGCAGAGTCGCCAGTTCTGTGATCGGTGGATCTGGAACTGACTGTTTAACGCTGGTTCGCGAAATGTCGCGGAAGCAAGAGTCGCCACCGTCTTTTATTTTCTCCAAATGGAAAGGACAAAAGCACAGAAAAATTCCTTATAGAGATTGCTCTCGGTTCGGGAGGTAGATTATAGAAAGGGAAGGTGTTAACACCCTTTCTATCCATGGTTATCCATGGGCTCTTAGATACTTGCTCATTGTGTTTTCAAAAATGGGTTGTTTGCTTTTCAACTGTGGGTTTTAAAAGTTTTTTTTGAAAATTTCAGTTCGACTCTTGTATCGGTCCTCAAGAGTGTTTGAAAAGTTGCTTTCCAAAGCTTTTTGAAAAGGTGTCGGTGTGAAAAGTATTTTTGAATTTGTTTTGAATTTAGAGCAAGTATCTAGAGTCGTCTACCTACCCTAAGGAATTCGTCTGTGTAAATGTCCTTTAAAGTAGTGCCATCCCACCATTGAGAGGTAGGTAGCACCACCGTTGGAGGTGTTCGGGTCAATTCGAGTTTAGGGACATGGTGATCACCGGAGTAATAGGAAGACACCTTAGAAGCTACCCTTATGCCAGGTTCCCGGATCATGAGGACTTACTAAGACATCCTCTACTCGACGATCACCTTTCGAGGGGCAAGGCAACAATGAGGCGTACCCTAGGGGTGGTGTGTGATTTGTGTGTCATGTTCATTTACATTTATCTTGTTCATGTTGGGAGTGATCTACGCTTTTGTTTTTATTTTAACATTCATTCTTGCATGCAATCATTAACAGTTAAAAAGTTGCGGGAAATATAAAGTTCCTAAACTATTACAAAGGCGCGGGTCCACATCGCCAAATTAAATCCAGGACCCGATTTGACATAAAATAAAGTAAAGTGCGAGAAATATAAAATGTCTAATTTACACGGCTTTGGGAGAATTACATTAATATTATAAGAAAGGAAGTAAAAAAAATGCGAAGAGAATTAAAATCGAGAATGCGAGGGCGTTGGACCCTTTTAAGGAAATTAAATTGTAATTATGAAATTAATTAAATTAAAATGAAAAGAAATTATTTTTTAGTTTTTTTTGTATTTATGGATTTTTAATAAGAGAATTAAATGAAATTAAAACCTAATTCTAGCTATTTTTATTTATTAAAAAAACATGTTAAAGTTAAACCTAAAATTAACCTAATTAATTAAGGGCAAGTTTTATTTACGAAAATAATATTTAATAATTAATAATTAATATGGTGAAAAAAGGAAAAAAAAAGATAAGAATGCTTAAAACCCTAATTCTACCAATTTTTAAGTTTATTGAAAAAATGTCAAAAATTAATCCTAGAATTAAAGAACTAAATTAATTAATACAATTTATTTACAAAGATATTAAAATAAAATATATTTTTTTGTTTTTTGTCTTTCTGATTTTTATATTATTTTTATATTTTATGAAAATAAATTAATTTAAAGATTTAAATAAAAATTAACAAAACAAATAAAATAGAAAAATATGGAAAAGAATGAAAAAAAACAAACCCATGGGGGGTTCTGTCCCCAAACTGGAGGTTTTGTCCCAGTAATTTGGGCCCAATGTCTATGGCCTTGTTTGACTTTTATGCTGGCGTGTGGCTTCGTTGACTGATGCCTATGCTACTCTTCAAATCTGGACCTTTGGATGGGGATCATGGGGCGCGTGGCACGTTTGGATCAGGGGTTGTATGGTGGTCATTAGGAGGCACGCTGCACAGGAAGATATTAACAAGAAAAAATATGGAAATAACATGGGGGACCTGGGGATCGAACCCAGGTCCCAGAAGTTACCACACTGATGCCTTGCCAATCGCGCTGTTGTGCTTCTTTGTATATTATATGAACCACAATTATTATAAAAAAAGACAAACGCTAGTGGTATAAATCAGAAAAGCGCGCGCCAGAATTCAAAGTGTTCAATCACATGATGCCACATAATCATCTTCTTCATTTATCCCTGAAACAAAAAAAGATTAGCGGGGGTTTTAAACCCCCCCCAAAATGCAAGCTTTTCAAAAATAGCGATTAGCCCATCTTGCTACATAAATTAGGCGCGATTAGTGGGTTGTGTTCGTCCAAGCTTCCTGAGTTTGGCCATGGTACTGGGAAGTCCTAATTTTACAGTATACGAAAATGCCCAATTTGAAGCTTGAGGATCCCTAGCGTGCTTCCAAGGTGAAATCGCGTACGATGCTTAAAAACTCAATTAAAACATGTGGTTAGATTTAGAATGATCCAATGAACACAAATCCAATATTAAAAATTGCAAATAATGCATGAATTATGATTCAAGAATATGAAAAAAAGTGTGAACCGGACGAGGTTGTTCTACCAATTCTTCGCGTTAGGGATGATGGTTTTAATTCAGGCACGTTCCTTGAAGCCTCAGGAACACAATAGGATGGTTTTCTTGCCTTGAAAAGCCTTGGAATCACGTTTTCAGTTTTAGAATTTTTGACAAAAAACACCAACTTTGTTCTTGTTTTCTGGCGCAGCTTGGAGGTCTCCAGCACTAGGGTTTGCTTCTGGCTTATGTATGGAATGATTAGGGTAAAGATTTGGATCCAAAAAACCTTTGCATTGATGGAAAGATATTTGATTTTCATGGCATAATTTTTCCAATCTTTTTCACATGTTTTTGATGCCAATCATGTCTAATTAACTTGATTCTTTCCATATAAGATAATGCACGAAATCTTGAAGATATTTCATGCATAAAAAGATTTGAAAAGCTTGCTTTGGTATTTTTTCCATATTTTAATTAATTAAATGAATTATTAGCAATTAAAAATTTAAATAAAGAAATAAAAATGATGAATAAATTCCCTTTGGGCCAAATGGTCGTGCACATGTTTTGGATGATGAATCTTGGAAGAAAATGTGGCCCATTAGCAATTTTAAGGCATTTGAAGCAAAGTTGACTTTTCAAAATACCCAAAAATTTCCCAACTTCCACAAGGCATATCTTGCTCAATGTTTAAGCTTTGATCATGTTCTTGGACATTTTGGAAAGGTCTTGCAGTCCTCTAACCAATGCCTTTGGTCCCATGTCATTTTGATTTACCAATCTCAAGTTATGGCCTTTGACTTAAAGTCCCTTTTTGTTGACTTTTGAAAATGACCTATAATGTTGAAATTGATAACTTTTTGTGAGAGCATTTCTTGGACTTGAAGTGTGAAGAGGAGTTGTAGGAAATGTCTTTATCTTCAAAATGAGCTTTGGATGGAATTTTTATGATAATCCATGTGGAAGTTATGCCTTGGTCAAGTTACAGTTGACTTTTTCAACTGTCCAAATATGGAAACTTTTGCATCTTGAGACTTTTTGAGCCATGCCTTGAAAATCATGATCAAGAATTGATCAAATGATTTTTGTGGCCTCAAAATGAGATGTTTGACCAAAAATTTGAAATTTTGACTGTCAAATGACCATTTTGCCCCTGCAGTTGACTGTTGAGCAATTAGGTTTTTTGACTGTGCAATTTTGTGCTGTAAATCTTGAAACTTGGCATGAGGATGCTTGACCATATTTATAAGCATGTGGGACTTTATTGGACCCTTGGAAACTTCATTTTCTTTGCCAGAACCAAAACCCTAGTTTTTGACTGTTAGGAGGCCCTTGAACTGTGCAACTCTTGGGGAATTTTGAAGCATGCTTTTTGCAATTCTTGAAGAATATGGGAGGGCAAATTTTGGGGTACAACAAATCCCAATATAGATGAGTTGGTCAGTCTAATTCCAGAGATTGAGTGTCCTGCAGACTTTCGGAAGAAGTATGGATCCATCATTCCTCTCATGAAGCTGAAGATGAAGGAGGGTATTCTCTCGACCTTGGTCTAGTTCTATGATTTGATGTATCACTGCTTTACTTTTCCCGATTGTCAGTTGATGCCTACACTAGAGGAGTATTCTTATCTATTGGATTTACCTGTTACCGATCATGTTACTTTTACTGGTTTGGAGGGTGAGCCAAAGCCACATGAGACTGCTGCTTTGATTCATCTGGGGAAGTCTGAGGTGGAAGCCCATATGACTACTAAAGGAGGGATTAGAGGATTACCAATTCAGTTCTTATTGGAGAAAGCTCGTTACTTTTCCATAATGAAGAGTACGGTTGCTTTTGAGGCCATCTTTTCTTTACTTGCTTATGGATTATTCTTATTTCCTAATATGGACAAGTTTGTCGACATTAACGCTATCAAGATTTTCATGATTGGAAACCCAGTTCCTACACTGTTGGGTGATGCTTATTACTCTGTTCATCTTCAGAGTTCTTATCATGGGGGAATGATTATCTGTTGCACGCCTTTGTTGTACCAGTGGTTCATCTTTCATATGCCTCAGTCTGATGCTTTTTGGGATGTCAAGAAGGAACCTTGTTGGGCTCCTAAGATCATGGCACTTACTTACTCGGATATTGATTGGTATCATCGAGCTTATCAGGATGTAGAGATTATTGACAGTTGTGGTAGTTTCCCCAATGTACCTCTTCTTGGTACAAAGGGAGTAATTAACTATAACCTTGTTCTTGCACGGCGACAACTTGGTTACTCGATGAGGGATAAACCAAATAGTATTCATTTGAGTAGTTTCTTTCTGAAGGAAGGAGAAGACCACAGGGAAGCTAGGGAGCAGATTGCGAAGGCCTTGCGTCACATTCATAAGGAAAGTAGGAAAGATTTGGGACCTAGGGGTGCTGTTTCTTTGGAGCCATATCTTCAGTGGGTCCGATCGAGAGCCATCCAGTTGAAGATGCCGTATACTCGGGAGACACCCATGCCTGATCTTTTTGTGAATACCACTCCTTCTTTAAGAGATGATATAGAAGAGTTGTAGCTTGCTTTAGTTAGCATGCAACAGGAAAGAGATGCTTGGAAGAACAAGTTTCAAACTTTAGAGAGTTCCTACAAAGCAGACTTGAAGGAGAAAGATAATTTGATCGAGATCCTTGAGAGTCGAGCAGTAGAGTCTATGGAGAGGCAAGGGGATTTATATTCTCCTAAGCCTAAAACAGGTGTTGATTGCTCATTTCCTGATCCAAATGATTGCAAGGAGGTTGCCATCAGACATGTGGAAGAAATTCAGAGGTTGAGAGCTCAGATTGCCAGACTCACAGGGAAGCGCTAGCGTGCAGATTGATCTCTATCAGTTTCTTTCTCTCAGGATTTTTAGATTGTATTTTCATCTTGTACTTGGGATCATTGAAACTTGTAACCCATTTTGAAGTTATTATAATAAAAGTTTTTCAGTATTTCAAATGCGTTATTATTTTGATGTTTGGAATATGTCTATAAACGTTAAATCCCTTGAAATATTAAATGATAAAGTAAAAATAATCATATGCATTGCATATCATGCATGATATTGCACATATTTCATGCATTTATTATGCATATCAAGGTGCCTTACCCAGCTATTTGCTTCGTTCAGCAAGCTGACTCATCACTACAACACTCGGGCTAACATCAAAAAGAAGATGGACATCTTGGAACAGGAGAATCGCGAGCTACGCGAAGAAGTTTCCGCTTTGAAGGCTGGCTTGGCCAATTTGACTAATGTGATGGAAGCTCTGGTGGTTGCTCAGAATCAGCCACCGAGTGTTCAACCTCAACCAACAAGGGCAAATGCTGAAGTTCCTGGCTTTCCTATATCCGCTACTCCGACTGTTGTTCAAAACCGTATGCCTCAGGGTTATCCGTGGGGAATGTCGGAGAATTTTGCACCTGAAGGTTTCAATTTGGGCCCCCAAGATTCTCTAGTTATTCCAAATGTTGTTACTCCAGCACCTCATGTGGAGCATGCTATTCCTGTTGCACCTCCTTCATTGAATTTGGTTCCGTTTGTTTATGAGGATGTATGTCGTCCTTTCCCTCCGCCGAGTGAAGACTTGGGTCTTTATGACATAATAGATAATTTCCAAGAGCGTTTTGATAGAATTCAAAGAGAGATGAAGGCTCTTAGGGGAAAAGAGTTATTTGGGCAGAATGTGAATGAGCTGTGTTTGTTCCCGAATGTCAAAGTGCGTGCTAAGTTCAAGGTCCCGGAGTTTGACAAGTACAAAGGCAACACTTGCCCCGTGCTCACTTGGTGATGTATGTAAGGAGAATGTCTACCCACACCGATGATCAGCGTCTGCTGATTCATTTTTTTCTAGGATAGTCTGACCGGCGCAGCGTTGAAATGGTACATGAGTTTAGACAGCGCCAACATCCATACCTTTAATGATTTGGGAGAAGCGTTCATAAAACAATGCAAGTACAATATGGACATGGTGCCCGATCGTGACCAGCTTAGAGCCATGGTTCAGAAACACAGAATCATTCAAAGAGTACGCACAGAGATGGCGCGAAGT
Organism: Vicia faba; assembly: GCA_948472305.1. Lineage (NCBI taxonomy): Eukaryota > Viridiplantae > Streptophyta > Magnoliopsida > Fabales > Fabaceae > Vicia > Vicia faba. The sequence continues at coordinate 837,800,170 of OX451740.1, forward strand.
GGCTACACAAGTGATTACTCCCATGGAGGAGAAGGAAATGACTAAAAAATTTCTGAAGACGCTAGGCGCTTTATACTACGAAAGAATGGTAGCAAGTGCCCCAAGTGATTTTACAGAGATGGTAGGAATGGGTGTCCTCCTAGAAGAGGCAGTAAGAGAAGGCTGTTTGGCAAAGGGTGAAGGCTCCGGAGGTGTGAAAAAGCCAGCTTATGGGTTCACAAAGAAGAAAGAGGGGGATACAAATGCTGTCATACAAGAGAGGAGAATAAATGCTCCTATAAGGAATTATCAGCGTCACTAGAAAGTTGCTTCAGTGACTCCTGTTATGAATGCCGCTCCAACTACCGTTGCTTATCAAAGACAGTCCCATCAGGGGAACCAAGGGAATAATCAGAGAAGGGAGAACTATGACCCTATTCCCATGAGTTATGCAAAGCTACTACTAGCATTGATTCAGAAGAAGTTGGTCCAGACACGACCACCTCCAGCAGTACCATCACCATTTCCTTGGTATTACAAAGCAGACCAGACGTGTGCCTTTCATTATGGAGCACCAGGGCATAGTCTTGAAAATTGTTATCCTTTGAGGACTGAAGTGCAAAGGTTGGTGAAGTCCGGAATTTTGTCTTTCAAAGACATGGGACCTAATGTAAAAGAAAATCATATACCCAAGCACGGGGGAGTGAATGCTGTGAATAGGGTGGCCAGTTGTCCAGGTGACTTTCAGATTTTTGACATTAATTTCGTTAGAGGGGATTTGGTAAAGATGCACCCAGACTTCTGTGAATTTAGTTATTATACGCATGACCATGCCGGTTGTGCTATTTGCAGAACAAACATACAGGGTTGCGAGAAGATAAAGGTTGGTTTACAGGAGATGATGGATGAAGGTCTAATTCATATAATCAGACCTAGGGTAGAATATGAAGAGGAAATTAATATGGTTTCTGGATGTCTGGGTGAATTCAGAATTTTTGAAGTAGAGCATTTGAATGAGGATATCGTGTAGTTGCATGCTACCTTCTGCCGTACTGCTGGTCAGGTGGAACACCAATATGGATCTTGCATAGTTTGCTGTCAAGACCCCCAAGGATGTTCTCTTGTGAGAGATGGTATTCAATTGTTGTTAGACAATGGAACTATCAAAATCACAGGTCAGAGAGATGATTATCACGAGATTGATATGGTTGAAGTTTATTTGATGGAAGAAGAGTCAGAGGAAGAGTATGCCTCCGCAGATGAGTATTTCTCTTCAGACGAAGTTTTTTTTTCTTGGAAATGATCTTTTGAGGGTTGATTGTGTTGAGGAAGAGGTAAATGTCATTGTACCTTGTTTTGGTGCACCCGCTCATCTTAAGGTGGAGTACCATAGCAAACCAGCTGTTACCTCATTGGTAATTAGTCTGCCAGGTCCTGTTCCCTATAAATCAGATAAGGTTATTCCTTACAAATGCAACGCTACAATCTTAGAAGATGGGGTGGAAGTTCCCATCCAGTCAATGCTAGACGTTAGAAATATAGCTGATAATAGCAGGGTGACCCGTAGTGGTCGCGTGTTTGCACCGATTATTCGAAGAGACGTTGTTGTTGGAAAGAAGATTGCTGAGAATGATGAGCCTAAGAAGGCTACCGGAGAGGCTAGTGGAGCTACATTAGAGAAAGAAGTGGTTGATATCTTGAAGATAATTAAAATGAGCAACTACAAAATTGTGGACCAGCTATTGCAGACTCCTTCAAAGATATCCATTCTAACTTTATTGATGAATTCCTCCGCTCATAGAGAATCACTGATGAGAGTACTAGACCAAGCTTTTGTATAGAATGACATGCCGTTAGATCAATTCAGTAGCGTAATTGGAAACATTACGTCACGTAACAACTTAAGTTTCTGCGATGATGAGTTACCAGATGAAGAGAGGAATCATAACCTGTCCCTCCATATATCTATGAAATGCAAGAATGATTCGCTATCCAATATGCTAATTGATAACTGATCCGCGTTGAATGTTATACCAAGAAGTAATCTCATGAAGTTAAAGTATCAGGGAACACCTATGCGCCTGAGTGGCATCATTGTAAAGGCTTTTGATGGGTCGAGGAAATCTGTCATCGATGAGGTGGACTTACCCATCCATATAGGACCACACTTGTTCTTGATAACTTTCTAGGTAATGGACATTATTCCCGCGTATAGTTGTTTGCTAGGACGGCCATGGATACACGAAGCAGGGGCTGTCACTTCAACTCTACATCAGAAGCTAAAATTTGTGCGTGAAGGGAAGGTAGTGATTATAAATGGGGAGCAAGCGTTGTTGATATCCCATCTATCCTCTTTCAGTATTGTAGAAGCAGATGAGGCTACTATTGGAACCCAATTCCAAGCCCTATCCATTGATAACATAAGGAAGAATGAGAATTCTATGATTTCCCTAAAGGATGCGCAGCAGGTGGTGCGCAATGGTCATAATGCAATTTGCGGACGACTTGTGGATCCACCTATGAACAAGAACAAAACTGGCTTGGGTTTCTCTTCGAGGAATGGCGAAGGCAAAAGTTTGAAGTCAAAGTCTTATGTGAATAGTTATCATGATGTTTTCCGCAGCAGAGGCTACCTCCATCCAATTGGTTCTGGAATTAATGTTGTTGAAGAGGATAAAGCAGAGCAGGAAGCACCGAATTATGTGACGCATGGAGTCCGAGTTCAGAGCTGGGTCACCATTGATGTTCCTTCTTGCATACATATCTCAAAGTAATTTGTTTTGTTAATCTTCTTCTTTCTTTTGAAAAGATTTCACTCTTCCCAAGGTGGAAGTATTAATGTTGTAGGGCTTATCTGTTTTCTATAATTGTTAAGATCATTAATAAAAGTTGTCTTTGCTTCCAAAATTATGTCTTTTATTTTCTGCCTTTTTCTTGGGAAATGGTAATAATAAAAAAAAAACTTTTAAAATAAATAATAACTGAAAATTAATCTGCATGATCACTTGTGATATGTGTCAGTTTCTAAAAACAGTCATAAATCATATATGCAAATTAATTAAAAAACTCGTTGAATACAATGACCATGCACCCTCTTCCAACTTTGATTGTCCTGTGTTTGGGGCTGAAGAAGAAGATTATGATGATATTCCACAAGAGGTCTCACGGTTGCTTGAACACGAGGAAAATACCATTCAGCCATATAAGGATCCTTTGGAAGTGGTTAATTTGGGTTCAGAAGAAGATCCGAAGGAAGTCAAGATTGGAGCATCGTTCCATCCTGATTTAAGGAGCGGGTTGATTGAGCTGTTGAAAGAGTATGTGGATATTTTTGCTTGGTCTTATCAAGATATGCCTGGTCTAGATACAGACATTGTCGAGCATCATTTGTCGTTGAAGCAAGAGTGTCCGCCAGTTAAACAAAAGTTGAGAAGAACCCACCCGGATATGGAAATAAAGATCAAAGAGGAGGTCCTAAAGTAGATTAATGCTGGTTTTCTTGTGACGTCAGTGTATCCTCAGTGGATTGCCAATATTGTCCCAGTACCTAAAAAAGACGGAAATGTCCGCATGTGCGTAGATTACAGAGATCTAAACAAAGCTAGTCCAAAAGATGATTTTCCATTGCCTCACATTGACATGTTAGTAGATAGCACAACAAAATTCAAGGTATTCTCGTTCATGGACGGATTTTCCGGGTATAATAAAATAAGAATGGCTCCAGAGGACATGGAAAAAACAACGTTTATCACACCCTGGGGAACATTCTGTTACAGAGTGATGCCCTTCGAGTTGAAGAACGCTGGTGCAACGTACCAGAGGGCTATGACAACCCTATTCCATGATCTGATGCACAAAGAAATCAAAGTATATGTTGATGATATGATTGCCAAATCCCAAACTGAAGAAGGGCATATAGAAGATCTGTGGAAGTTGTTTCGGCGTTTGAGGAAGTATCGTCTCCACCTGAATCCAAATAAATGCACCTTCGGAGTTAGATTGGGGAAACTATTGGGTTTTATTGTTAACCAGAAAGGAATTGAAGTTGACCCTGATAAAGTCAAAGCAATTCAAGAAATGCCAGCACCAAGAACTGAAAAGCAAGTCAGGGGTTTCCTCGGGCGTTTGTATTATATCTCCAGATTTATCTCCCACATGACTGCAACGTGTGAACCGATATTTAAGTTATTTAAGAAAGATCAAGGTTGTGTGTGGACAGATGACTTAAAGGGCATTTGAAAGTATTAAATAATATCTGCTTGAACCTCCTATCTTTCTCCCTCCCGTATAAGGAAGTCCGTTGATTATGTATCTAACAGTGTTAGATAAATCCATGGGTTGTACTCTGTGAAAACAGGATGAAACGGGAAAGAAAGAGTTCTCCATTTATTATCTCAGCAAAAAGTTTAATGATTGTGAGTCATGGTATTCTATGCTAGAAAAAACATGTTGTGCTTTGGCCTGGGTGGCAAAGCGTTTGCGGCAGTATATATTTTTGAAACGCCTGCTCTTACTGGGAGAATTGCTCGTTGGCAGATGTTGTTATCTGAATATGATATCGAGTACCGCACTCAAAAGGCTATCAAAAGTAGTGTGTTGGCATATTACCTTGCTCACCAGCCGGTGGAAGATCATCAGTCTACAAAATATGAATTCCCCGATGAAGATGTGACGTTCTTGAAAGTGAAATATTGTGATAAACCATTTCCTGAGGAGGTCCCCGACCCTGAATCTCGTTGGAGTATGGTATTTGATGGAGCTGTGAATGCTTATGGTAAAGGAATTGGTGTTGTGATTGTTACTCCTCATCGATCGCACATTCCTTTTACTACAAGGTTAACATTTGATTGCACTAATAATATGGCGGAATATGAGGCTTGCATCATGGGTCTTGAAGAAGCTATTGATCTTAGAATCAAGATTCTAGATGTTTTTGGTGATTCAGCCTTGGTAATAAATCAGATTAAAGGAGAATGGGACACTCGTCACCCTGGCTAGATCCCTTACAAAGATTATGCTAGAAGATTACTACCCTTCTTCAATAAAGTTGAATTCCATCACATTCCTAGGGATGAAAATCAAATGGAAGATGCTCTGGCAACTCTGGCTTCCATGTACCAAGTAAATGCTTGGAAGATATACCCCGAATTACAGTTCGACGGCTAGATAGGCCCGCTCATGTGTTTGCGACAGAGGAGGTAGCAGATGAAAAACCTTGGTATTATGATATCAAGCATTTTCTTCAGACTCAAGAATACCTGTTTGGTGCGTCAAAGAAAGATAGAAAGAAAATGAGAAGATTGGCAGGCAGTTTCTTCCTTAGTGAAAACGTGTTATACAAGAGGAATTTTGACATGGACTTGCTCAGATGCGTGGATAGACACGAAGCAGACCTGTTCATGCATGAGATCCATGAAGGTTCATTTGGAACTCATGCTAATGGATATTCAATGGTTAAAAGGATGCTAAGGGCAGGTTATTATTGGTTGACATTGGAATCTTATTGTTACAAATTTGCAAAGAAGTGCCATAAATGCCAAATTTACGCAGATAAGATCCATGTACCTCCGACACTTATCAATGTTATTTCCTCCCCATGGCCTTTCTCTATGTGGGATATTGACATGATCGGGATAATAGAACCCAAAGCTTAGAATGGACATCGTTTCATCTTGGTAGCAATTGACTACTTTACCAAATGGGTAGAGGCTGCTTCGTATGCCAATGTTACCAAACAGGTGGTTGTGTGTTTTATAAAAAACAATCTTATATGCCGGTATGGTGTGCCGAGCAGAATCATCACTGACAATGGCTCGAATTTGAACAACAAGATGATGATTGAACTGTGCGAAGAATTCATGATTGTCCATCACAATTCTTCTCCATACAAGCCAAAGATGAATGGGGCTGTTGAAGCTGCTAAAAAGAATATCAAGAGAATTATCCAGAAAATGGTTGTTACTTATAAGGATTGGCATGAAATGCTCCCTTTTTCTCTACATGGATATCGAACATCTATCCGCACTTCAACAGGAGCAACCCTGTTTTCTATAGTGTATGGAATGAAAGTTGTAATCCCTGTCGAGGTAGAGATTCCCTCGTTGCGTGTGATAATTGAAGCCAAATTGACAAAGCTGAATGGGTTCAGAACAGGTTTGACCAATTGAATTTGATTGAAGAGAAAAGAATGACAGCTTAGTGTCATGGGCAGTTATATCAGAAAAGAATGAAGAAAGTGTTTGACAAAAAGGTCAAACCTCGTGAATTTAGAGAAGGTGACCTCGTGCTCAGGAAGGCCCATATGTTGTCAAGAAAGCCTTCTCTGGTGGTGCATTAATTCTTGAAACTATGGATGGCGAGGAACTCCCACGTCCCATCAATATTGATGCAGTCAAGAAATACTCCGCCTAAAGAAATAAAAGAACAACTCGCTGAGTTGAAAACCCGAAAGGGCGGCTTAGGCAAAAAAGAGTGTCTCGGTAGGCCGAAAACCCGAAAGGGCGGTCTAGGCAAAAATTAGAGACATAAACAAAATAAATTTCCCGCTAAGTTGAAAACTCGCAAGGGCATCTTAGGCAAAAGTTAGGGACTTTCTTGGCAAGTAACTACGTCAGACGAGACTTGATCGTTGAAGCAACAATCTTCTTGGATTCTCACCATACCTCAACGGAAGCTGCTGCCTAGGATTTCGAAAGTTATTTGGGGGGATAATGGTCACTATATCTCAATGTATCTTTTCCATTATGTATTACCATTTCCCAAACTTTGTAATCATACACTACCATTCTATTAATGAAATTCGAGCTTTTTCCCAACTCTTTGTGTTCTTATTTTTATTTAGCTTGCAAAGACTTCATTTATTACTGATAATAACTGTTAAAGCAAAAAGATTAAAAAGAAAAATTTACTTTTCAAAAAGAAGAGAGATATTTACAAATTAAATTTACTTTCGGATTTATGATGAAACAATGACAACAAGAATGGTGGTCCCAAGAATGAACAAACTCGGGTTGTTTTAAGAAGATTTACTCCCTTCATGAAGGTTTTCTCAGGACATTTTGCTGGTGTGCGCAATCTTTGTATGTTTCTCAGATAGTTAGAGATGATATCAGTGGGTGCAAGGTAAAGTATTGGTTTTATGATCCCATTATCACCAGTCAAGTCTTGGTTCGCTTTTGATTTTGGGTTTGCATGGTCAGAAGCCTCTGTCCCAGATTCCCCAGTGAAGTGTTCCCTCATATAATGAAAGGTTTTATTCCTTATGTGTGCTGGGATGTCACTCTTTTTGCACTTTTGGCATTAATATTGACTTCTTGACTTCCCGAGAAGATTATCCCAGGGCATCTATTGTTGGAATGAGTGTTTGTGATGAAATTTTTCTCCATGGAGGTAGGCTTGAATCCCCCAATGAGGTTTGGTTGTATCAGCGTCAGTCTGCTTTATTTGAGGCTGGTCTCACAATCTCCAGTAGGCATGTTGCTTTTGGAAAACTGTTTTCTCCGATGAAACCGGAACAAGGATGTTCTATCCCGATATCTGTTTGATTTGGCTATGTCCGGATTCTGTTTCTCCTCAGTGAAGTTAAAGCAGGAAATAAGTTTGGTTTCCACAGTTGCTTTTACCTTTCTTCGATTGATCTTTCTGGTTGAACTTTAGCCCAATGTTGTTAGTACCTGAGGCGGTTTTGTTTGTTTATACTAATCATGTATCCTTTTACCACCATATGCACGATATCACTCATACATTCATACATACATCATGCATTGCTAAAAATCATCGCTCATTGATATAGTGTTCTTACTTTTCCTGCAACACTCTTTGCTTAGTTGAATTTGGTTTTCCCTCTTGAGTTTATTTCTCAAAGGATGAATTTGCATTGGCCGTCTTGCTCCATTTTATTTCTAAATTGGATTTTTGGTTTTCTGAAAACTTTGGGTTTTGGTTTGTGCATTTATTTTGCACATGAAGACTTTATCTCCTCAGCAGAAATATCGTGGCACTTCCCCGGGAAATCATATTTCCATCCCTAGAACGTCATTTCTCTTTGCAAATCCCCCTTGACAATAAACGTAAGTCTCTTTATTTGAGACAAATTACGTATTACCCTTTCTAGAAATATTTACTTGGTTAAAGAAGAAGTTGTGACCCGTTCTTGGTAAAACACCAGAATCTTGGGGAAACTTTCTATATTTTCTCTTTCTACCTTCAGTGGACGTTGGTAGTACATCGGCAGTGAACATCGGTGTTTGTTATCTTTTTTCTATCTTCAGTGAACGTTGATAGTTCATCGTCAGTGAACGACGGTGATATGATATATTTTCTCTTTCTACCGTCAGTGGACGTTGGTAGTACATCGGCGGTGAACGTCGGTGTTTGTTATCTTTTTGCTATCTTCCGTGAATATTGATAGTTCATTATCAGTGAACGGCAGTGATATGATATATTTTCTCTTTCTACCTTAAGTGAATATTGGTAGTACATCGGCAGTGAACATTGGTGTTTGTTATCTTTTTGCTATCTTTAGTGAACATTGATAGTTCATCATCAGTGAACGGCGGTGATATGATATATTTTCTCTTTCTACCTTTAGTGAACATTGGTAGTACATCGGCAGTGAACGTCGGTGTTTGTTATATTTTTGCTATCTCCAATGAAGGTTGATAGTTCATCGTCAGTGAACGGGGGTGATATGATATATTTTCTCTTTCTACCTTCAGTGAATGTTGGTAGTACATCGGCAGTGAACGTCAGTGTTTGTTATCTTTTTGCTATCTTCAATGAACGTTGATAGTTCATCGTCAGTGAACGGTGGTGATATGATATATTTTCTCTTTCTACCTTCAGTGAACGTTGGTAGTACATCGGCAATGAACGTCGGTGTTTGTTATCTTTTTGCTATCTTCAGTGAACATTTATAGTTCATCGTCAGTGAACGGCGGTGATATGATATATTTTCTCTTTCTACCTTCAGTGAACTTTGGTAGTACATCGGCAGTGAACGTCGATGTTTGTTATCTTTTTGCTATCTTCAGTGAACGTTGATAGTTCATCGTCAGTGGACGACGATGATATGATATATTCTCTCTTTCTACCTTCAGTGAACGTTGGTAGTACATCGGCAGTGAACGTTGATGCTTGTTATCCTCCTCTCTGATTCTTTTCTTGTGGTTTACCAGAGATTTATTTTCTTGGTGGGATTGCTCTTTCTTTTCTACATTTCATGTTGCATCCCCAATGCTACTTTGTGTCTCTTTTGTTCCATTCGTATGCATTCATATGCATAAATGTTTGCATGGCATCTTAGGGCCAAATACAGGGTTTGTTTTATATTTAAGTGTCTTCGATCACGTCGACACGAAGATTTTTAACCTTAGTATTTCCGAATAGAAGAAACTTAAATAAAGGCAGCTGTTGTACCCCAATTTTTGCCCCTAAGATCCCTTCATCATACCATATTGTTTCAATCACCACAAAATCACATTAGGGCCTTTGGCTCTTCTCCCTATCTTTAGCCTTTCTCTTTGAGGAGTTACCAAGCACCTTGACTTGTTTTCTTTAGTGATCATGGATATTTTGCTTTGATTTTATCTCTAAATTAGCAAAATACAATATTGGTTTGTCTTACTTGTTAATAATGTAGGTAAAGGAAATGAGGTTTAGCAAGTTGCATCATGGGTTCATGAGTTTATTTCCATGCCCTAGTCAAAGTCTTGAGAAATTCAAACCTCACCATTGAAGTTGTTTTGAAGTTGGTTTGGAATAAGTTTTGGTGGCCATGAGTCCTCATCATCATCCTCAACAATTTATAATCACAAAGGAAGAATATTGGCACAAAAAGTTTGTTCAAACATGGCAAAGTTCCACCAAGCATTCTCTTGATCTAGAGGCTAGGGTTTCGGACTTTAGAGGGGCACATCTTGCTCATCTTTTGGTATTTTTCAGTGATTCTGAAAAAATTCTTCTCTTCAAAGAGTTACCAACAAATTACTTTAAAAGTTCCAAGGAGTTTTCATGTGGAAGGAACTTGGTGAAGAAGAAAGATTACAAGTCATCTAGATGAATAACTCATTTTCCATATGTGACTTCAAATGGTAATAAATTGGTCAATTTGTATCACCTTGAGCCCATTTATTTTTCATGATGACCCTAAGGATATGTACTTCGCGCATTCTTTTATGTGCAAATTAAGAAAATGGATGGAAGTTGCCTTAAGAATGCAAGAGATTATAGGTCATTTCATGATTTCTGGCCAACTTTAACAAGTAATGACTTGCTCAATTATTGGAGATTTTGAGTGGTTCAAATTGCAAAATGTCATTCAAGAGATCTACTTCATTCCATCTTTTTTGGTCAAGAGCAAATTCTAAGTGGAAGGCCATGTTTGGATGCAAGAGATTATAGGTCATTTTTAAAGAAGAATTTAAAATATTTCTAAGTATGGAAAGTCAACTCTTTTTCTTCAACTTTGACTCCAAGTAGTTTTCAGCTCAAGCATCCATTTGGTACCATTCTTTTTCCATTGCAAAGCTTGTTACCTCATCTTTCCAAAGCATCAAGAATTTTTCCCTAAGACCCCCTGAGGTGGAAATGTCATTGGATTGAACTTGGTAACTTAGAACTGAAGTTTCACCATAAGTCGGAATCTGAAATCCATGTTTTGGCCTTTAAACATCAAATTAGCACGCGTTTGTGATCTAAACATGTTTAACCAAGTTTCCAAAGTGGAATAGAGCCTTGAAACGTAACGATTTGATGAGTTTTGATGCAAATCAGATCACACTTTGCTCGTGCATCAGGTTCACACGATTTCCCTCCAATTTTTATCATTCCACACACTTGAACATTCCATTTGATTCCCTATAGTTAGAGGGTCATCCCCATTCAATTTCCCAAGATTAGATAGCCAGAATCACCCTGCCAAACTTGCTTCACAACTCAGAATTCAACTACTTAGAATTCTATTCTCAAGCCTTTTTCAATCCATTTTTTTCATCAATTCACCTTCCTTGATCTTCCCTGAAGCTAACCATATAATCACATTCAAGAATCGTGCCCTATATTGCTCCATAGAAGTCCAGTTTCAGAGCTCTGCAACTCAACTTCAATAGGTAGATTCCTTTATCAATTCTTCAAAACTTTGGTATCATTGTGTTGCTCTCATTACCCTGGATCTAGCTGCAACACTTACTTTTATCTGGAAGAACGTTTTGACCATGAATTTTCAAATCCCTTTTCAAAACTTTCTTTCCAAATTGTTTGAGTTACAGTTTATATAAATTTGGCGCGAGGGTGTGGTTGTATTCATCTTGAAGAGACGAAGCGAATTGCATAGGTCTGAGCTTCTGATTTTACAGTTTGAGAGACCTACAATTCGTGAAGGCTGGAGGTTGAAGATGACCAACGTGTCATCTTCTAACCAATGAAAGCGTGACATTTGTTATTTTCAAATTCTGATTTTATTAATGACTCTGTATGTTATTCAGTAAAGACCGTGATATGCACACTGCTCCAGATCCTTTGGATTTAATTACTAACGCCTTTTGACTCTCATCCAATGGTCAACATCTTTTTCTTTTATTTTCTTTTTCTGATTTTTATATTTTAGTTGTTTTAAATTTCAAAAAATCATAGAAAATTCATTTTTAGTCCAAAAAATCTAAAAAATTTATGAAAAATATTTTTGATTATTCTCTTTCTGATTTTTATTTTTTCACAATTTAATTTTGTGTTGTGATATTTTTTATGAATTTTACACTTATTTGATTTGTTTAAAATGTTTAAAAATACTTTTACACATTTTAAAATTCTGAATTTTTTTTGGAATGATCCAATGTTATTGTGACAAATATTGATGACCTTATTTTTTTTCTTCTGACTTTGCTATTTTTTACTATTTTTGTTTATTTTACCCATTTATTTTAATTTTTAAAAATAGTTTCTGACTTTTAAAAATTCCCAAAAATTTTGTAAAATTACTTGGCCTCTTTTCTGATTTTACTATGGTCTTATTTTTCATTTCTTGATTAAATTGAATATAATTGGAATTTTCTTCATTATTTTCCATTTAAAAAAACATTTTTAAACCCTTTAATGAACATATTAATTATATTATTATTTTGTGAATATTTTCTGGCTGTCTTGGGTTGATTTTTAGGTCATGGCTTTATTAACATCATTGGATCCATGGTGTTGAGTTTAACTCCACAAAAAATGGATGAATGATTTTAATAATAGTTTGATTAAATATTAATTTACATGTGGTTTTTCTTTTTACCCAAATTCCTCTTCATCTCATCCCCTTCTTATTGCACTAGATGTTGTTAGAGCATGATCTCTATATCATGTCTCAAAACAAATGGTGCATAGATTGCTATTGACCGACCTCAAAATAGGTGCGACTTCTATATAAGTCCACTTAAAGTTGTTTAACATAGCGCTAAATTTTGTCCTGATTCGAATAAATGATCATTTGTGGCCCAAACTTATGATTGCAAGCCCAAGTATGTTAATTTGATCTCTTTGATCCAATAACCTTGAGATTCATTGTGTGGAGGCTTTGGTTCTACCAATCTTCTAATGGATCTACAACACCTTTGGTCAACACGGATCACTTAAACATCGTTGATCATTAAATGGTACTTGTGAGAATTCCAAATGAATGATATACTTGACAAAAAGAAAATGCAACTTGTTATGTGGAGGCTTTGGTTCTACCAATCCTCTAATGAGTTCCAAATAAAAGTTTCAATATGGTCATCCAACTAACCACTAATTATTCACTTATTTTATTTTATGCTTTTATTCTTTTATGCTTTATGCACTATTTATTTTTTAGCATTTTACATTTCACGCCATTTACATCTTTGTTCATTTGAGCATTTATTTTCTTGTCATTTTTACTTCACTCACTTGAGCTTTTCTTTTTCCTTTTTCTAAGATACTTAATAACCAACTTAAACCCTAAAAAACTATTAATGGTACTTGGACTATTTGGTTACTATCCTTGGCATGATGGAGCAGTGGACTTTTTCTTGGACTTAGGATTAGAAACCTTGGCCTATCTTGGATACCTTGTGATCTTATCTGATTATTTTGTCTGGAGCTCTTGAGGTTTACCTCAAGACATTGAGTTGCTTGTTTGTTTTTGTGTGCATGTTTTTGTGATTACACTCTTTGTTCGTAATCTGGAATTCACCCACATACAGTCGTTACTCTGCCCAATTTTTGTGAAGACTTAATACATTTGAAGAGGTCTAGTATCTTTGCTTGCTTGGTTGCAATCTAAAGCATGGGAATTCTATATTGGCTCATAATGTCAAGCTTTGGCTTCTTGTTGATTAGATGGTTTTTATCCTTAGCTTTTACCTTATGCTTTAGGATAGTCTCTTCTTCTCCTCCCATCTTCTTTAATTTCAAAAATCTTCTCCCTCCTCTTCTTATTTCTAAACTTGAACCACTTTCATAATAAACTTGGACTTATGTCCATGCATTTTCAAAATATTTTCATAATTAAACTTCAATCAATTTGATAATACCTTGCCATTTTTTGTGAGAAGACTAAAAGTTAATCAATCTCATTTCAAACCATTTTTCCACTTCGGCTTTTATCTTTAAACTTTTCTTAAAAGATTAGGCTCTTGTCAATCCTTGTAGTGATGCAAACAACTATACTTCTACAATATATAGTGAAGTGAGATATTTTTCACTTGGGTGTTGAGTGAGGCATTGTTGATTTTAAAATCCAAGCCATATCCTCCACTTTGAGATGATGCAAATTCTCCTTTCTCATTATTGTGGATAGTAAGTATGTTTTCCACACGGACAATGATGATGATGTCGTATCTCATAAAATTAACCAACACACTCGTGTTTCAAATTTTTAAAAGAGGAACTACGTGTATCTGGATCCCCTATTGCACGAAAGGTGGTACGTAGGAACTAAAGGTTCGCAACCGCGGCGGGTGCAAAAATCATAAAAAATAATTCTCTTCTCACCTCCACTGTCCATTTTATATACAACACATTATATAGCCAAAATATACAGATTTTACAAATAAGTTCCTGCAGAGTACCGTAGATGTTTAGGGTGCTAATACCTTCCCTTTGCATAACCAACCCCCTTACCTTGAATCTTTCCCCCTCTTTTGGGTTATTCACTCTTTTCCCATTCCTTTTGAAACAATAAAGCGCGCTGGCGATTTTTATTTTTGATTTGTATAAAGTCTAGTCAATCCAATGGCTTAGTCTTGAACATTTCTTCTGCTACATGTGGTTTTTGAAAGTATTTTGTAAAGAGGCCATTGTTTAGGCAAACTTTGTAATGATTCTCGTTCGTAAGAATGTATACAAAGTGTTTGATCTTTTGAAAATGTTTTCAAGTTTGTAAGATGTTTGAAAGTGTAGGTGTTTGTTTTGAAAATAGCAAGGATGTTTTGTTTGAAATTGAGCAAGTAATTAGGAGTATTCTTCCTACTCAAAAGTCTTTCTTGTTCATTTCCTTTTTCCTTTAACATTGTTATCTTACCATTGATTTGGTAAGTAACCCTATCTTTGGATGTAAACAGGGTGGGCGTGGGTCATCGTATAACCATGAATATAAATGTTGCAAGGTATCTTAGCATTCTCTTTAGGCACTAAGATCATTTGAAAGGCAACATAGATAGCGTCATCGATGGACTATGATCTTATATTTTGCTTGTTTTTGCTAAGATATCTCACATGCGTAATATGGCCATTTTGTAAGGCAACCAAGTGGATTTACCCTAGGGTGTGCTTGTGTGCAAGTGTATTGTTTTCATGCTTGATTTTGTATTTGATTAGGGTTTTCTAAGCATTGGTTTTAGTCTTTCCATACAGACCATAATTACTTGCATTTGTATATAAAGAGATAAATTGCGGAATTTAAAGTTAATACGCTATTACAATACTTGTGGGAGGGAGTGTACAAATTATAAATGGGGATTGCAAGAAAAATAAACCTAATTAATCTATTACAACCAAATTGAATTTGTACGAGAATTGAAATAAATAATGTACAAAATGAATAAATGTATAAGAATGCAAATATGAAGAGAATGGATATTTTTGTTTGGATTTTTTAGGAAAAGTGAATTTGTTTTAAACTAATTAATTAAAAGAAAATAATAAAAGTAAACCTAATTTTACTAGGAAAAGAAATTAATAAAACCCTAATTCATTAATTGATTAAAAAGAAACTAAGTTTATAAGAAAAGTACTTTTGGTATTTTTGTCTTGAAAATAAATTATAGTATTATAAAATATTTTTGGTCTTTTTATATTTTAAAATAATACATTTAAATGGTGCAAAAGAAAATAACTAAAACCTATTTTTTAATTAAATTTACAAATATAATTAGTAAAGTAAATAAAGTCTTGATTAAATAAAAAAATTGTGAGAAAAAATAAATAAACTATGTCAAAATATAAATCTACTATTTTTATATTTTTTATGATTTTTTAGTATTAGGAAAATATTTCAGAAAATAAATAAATATAAAAAAATAAGAAAAATAAAATAAAACTGGGTCAGGGGTGTGAAAAGGAAACAGGGGGGGTTAGCAAGTAAAAACAAAAACAACAAGGCCCAAGGAGGCCCAGCGCCTGCAAAAAAAAAAGAAGTCAGAAAATGAAAAAAATATGAAAATAATCAAAAGGGTACCATTGGGGCTCGAACCCAGGTCCCTCAGGTTACAGGCGCGCGCTTCTACCACTGGGGTGGTTATACATCCGTTTATATAAATCAAACCATAAATATATATGGCAAACATGTTCCTGAGGCCAAGTTCATCTTCAACCTCACGCCCAGCCAGAAGCTCTGTAACTCAATCAATCCTTAACAAAAATGAAAACTGTAAACATGAAACTTGTAGCAAATTTTCTCACGGTTTCAGAAATGTAAATCATTAAAAATATAGATCAAAGATAAACATGAATTTCATTGGCCCTAATATAAACCTTAAAAATCTCAGAAACTTCAATCTTAAAATTCTCTAAGCTCAAGCAAAATTAATGGAAACTATGAACATGGTTAGCTTTAGGGCAATGATATCTACATGTTTTATTCACAAAAAAATCATTGATGATGCCTGTATGAAAATTTCCAAAGTTAGAAAACTTACCTTGCAAGAGGGTATCAGGTTTGGAGTTTGAGCATCTTTCAGTGAGTTCCAATGATTGGGTTAGCTTCCTCAAGTTCCCAGGAAGCTAAAGGGATGCTTAGCTTGAGCTGAAAGTGCCTGAGGAGTTCTGGAGAAGTCCAATTGCAAAGCTCTATTTTTGAAAATTGTGGAAGATGATGAATGTGTTACAGTGGTGTTACATGTGTTAGGATTATTTGTGTATATTGTTTAGAAGCTTTTGAAAGCAAGAGGCCAAGAAACGCACGAGAAGATTTGAAGATTGGCTTCAAAACTCAGAAATGACAAGTTTTGAAGTATTTTTGGTGATTCTGAGTTTTATGTGTTTTCAGGGCTTAAACATTCGTGTGTTTTGTAGAAAATTGTTTGTATATCTATAAGCAAAAGGATTGGAGTGGTTTGGCAAGTCATAAGTACAAGTTTTCAGCTAATTGCTAGGTTACTTGATTTTGAAGAAAAGTGGGAAACCAAGTTTCAATGTGAGGTATAAGCATGGGTCGGGTGATTGTAAGTGTCTAACAAATTTCTTATGAGTTATAGGACTTGTATGATCAGAAGAGAACAAGTGCAAGGCTCAAGAACAAGTTTTGTGCAAAAAGTCACTTTATCTAAATGGCAATGTGCACTTTCTTCCCAAAATAGATATAAAGCATGGCCTTGCATTGAATGCTTGAAATGAGACCTATAACAGTTGTACAAGCAATTAATTATAGAGTGCCTATCAAGTTTGAGGCCTGCAAAGTAGAGTTAATGCAGCATAACTTTGAATTTGAATTTTGTTCATCATAAAATGCCTTGTAATTCAAGTGATAAAACCCTAACTTCATCTCTTCGATTCTCCCTACTCAAGAATGATCTCAAGGAGTTCTTGGACATTTTGGAAAGCTTGTAATATGCTCTACAACCCATTCTTAAATTTCTTTTTAAGGTTCCCCTTGGAAATATATGAAAAAGTGCCATGAAGTTGGGTCAAAATTCTGACCAAATTAGGGCAAAAATTTCACAAAGTGTTTTGTTTCATGACCACATGTTCTTAAAATTATAACTTGAGATCCAAGCACTTTTGGAAGAAGTTGTGTGAAGAAAAATTGTAGATTTCATGGAGACCTAAAAATTCCATGTTGGAAGTTTCTTCTGAATCATCTTTCATCATGATGAAAATTTTGCTCAAAGTTGTAAAAACATAAGAAATTTTCAACACTTAGAAAATTTTCTAAGTTTAGAAATTTTCACTTTTCAAAATGAAATTTTGAATTTTGGATTACTTGATGAATAGGTTTCATATTTTGATATGCTTTGATGAATTATTATCTTTGACATTTGAATTTGACGAAATAGTCAAAGTTTGACTTTTCAGTATACAGTTGACTTTTGATCAGATGACTGAAAATTCATCTGTCAATCCTTTGGACTTGAGCAATGTTTTGAGCCATGTCATTAGGTCAAAATTATGAAATTGGACTCTTGATATCATGACTTAAATCAATTGATCATTTTCTAGGTCAAAAATCAGAAATTGTTGTTTTCCAGTCAAAACCCTAATTTTGACCATTTTGCCCTTTTGGAGATTTGATCAAAATTTCTTGAGTAATTATGGTCCAAACTTGATAAAATGATACATATGAGTTTAAAATGTTTATGTGGATAAAAAATTCTGAAGTTTGATTGTAAATTGGCCATAGTTGACTTTTCCATAGTATAGTTGATTTTTAGGTCAACTGCTCAATTGACTGAGCAAAAATGTGATCCAAAGCTTGAAACTTAACATGAGTAATCTTTAGGGTCCATAATGATCCATGAAAGTCATATGGGGCATTTGAAGTTCAAATATCCTTGTGCAAACTCAAACCCTAATTTTGGTCATCAGTGCTTAAGGAGGTGTCTTGAGCTGATCAACCCTAGTGCAGTCTTGAGTCAAGGGAGATCTTGTGAGCAAATTCTTGATATGTGAGAGGGAAAATTTTGGGGTACAACAGGCTGCTACTAGACAACATTTGTATTTTTAGAATGTGAATTAACAACATTTTATCAACCTTCCAAAAACATCTTCTCATGTCTCAAATGGATCTAGTGTTTTGCCCATATAAAGGTGTTCTTGAAGAGTGATCAAACACACTTGCGCATACCAAGAAACATTCATAAGCTCTTTTATCTATTCATTATTCCTTAATATTGTGTAAACATCACATTTGTGATATAGTCTTCTAGAAACATTCTAGTAAACATTTTTATTCAGATTTTTATAATTCCTTGAGAAACCAAGTTATGGTTTTATCTCAAGAATTCATTGATGGCACTCTGTGTGAATTGTAATCAAAGATTTGATTAGTGAATTAAGACCTCAATTGAGAGATGTGAAATCACCTTTGAGGGTAGACTAAAGTAGTTTGAGTTCCAATGAACCATGATAACCAAACGTGTCATACTGTTTTTAATTTTTGAAAACCCCAATTCAAACCCCATTTCTTGTGTTTTCCTATCCTTCAGCTGGTATCTGAGCTCCTGGTTCTGGGTGCTAACACTTAACCGTGTCAGAAAAAAATCCTAGCAAGAAAAACATTATGGTGGGTCAAGTTCAGAACAACAAATAATGATAATTATGATGATAAAAACAGAATCAACAGCAAACCTCCATCTTTGATGGTGAAAACATCGATTACTGGAAAGACAAAACCGAAATTTTTTCCTAGCTCATGACACTGATCTCTAGGATAAGGTAAATGATGGCTACATTCATCCAATTGATGCAAGCGATCATAAGATCAATAGAAATAAAATGACATATCAACAAAAAAAAAGAATTCACAAATCATCCCATGGCCAGAACAATCCTCTTGAGTTATATCTCGTACACCGAGTATGAGAAGATCACGAACAGAGATTAAGCTAAGAACATGTTTGACTCTATGAGAATGATGCATGAAGGTAACACACAAGTCAAAGAGACCAAATATCTTTCACTCATCCAGAAGTATGAGGCATTCAAAATGGAAGAAGATGAAACAATTCAGACAATGTTCTTAAGGTTTCAAATTCTAGTTGCTGGGCTAAAATTTCTGGGGAAAATGGTACTCATCAGTAGATCATGTAAAGAAAATCATCCAAAGGTTACCCAAGAAATGGAGACCCATGGTCACAGCCTTAAAACTAGACAAAGATTTGAACAAAATGTCTCTTGAAGAACTCATAAGCTCTTTGAGAAGTCCCGAAATAGAACTAGAAAAAGATGAGCCCTAAAAGAAAGGTAAGTCTCTTGCTCTTAAATTTAATAAAAAATATGAAATTAAAGCTTTTCAGAAAGAAGAAGAAAACTCTGATGGATCCTCAATCGAAGAAGAGGAACTATCTCTTCTCTCTAGAAGAGTCCATCAGCTATAGAAGCACAGACAGAGGAAATTCAGAAACCCCAGAAGAACATGCAATCACTCTGAATCATTCCTAGGATACATAAATTCTATCAACAAAGATATTGTCTTCTACGAGTGAAAAAAGAAAGGTCACTACAAAAGAGATTGCCCAAATCTTCAGAAATAAAAGCCTAAAAAGAAGTTCTTTAAAGAAAAGAAGAAAAGTCTTATGGAAATATGGGATGACTCAAAATCTTCTGAAGCTGAAACATAATCAAAAGATAAACGAGCCAATATAGAATTAATGGCCAACATATTAGAAGACACATATACATCAGAATCGGAATCTGATTCAGAAGAGGTATTTTCAAAATTCTCTAGATCTCAATTAGAAGAAAGTCTGTATGAAATTCTTGAAAGATATCAGCAACTTCAAGTCAAATACAAGAACCTGAAATGCGTTCTTGTATCTGAAACTGAAGAAACTGGGAAACAAAAAACAGAAAACCCTGGGCTAAAAGAAAATAATTTTAAACTTAAAAATGAATTACAAAAAGCTCAGAAAGAATTTGTTTCAGAAGTTTCAAATAGCTCTGATAACATCATAAAATAATATGATCACAACTTTCAAAATTTTATAGCTAGAAACATAGGAAGAAGAAAGATGGCCTCAAAAATCTATAGAGTTAGCAGAAATGGTAGAAAAGGCGTAGGATATGTGAAACCAAAAGGAGAAGAACCATATCAACCAAAGAAAGTTGATGATATGGTCATAAAACACACACCCTTAAAATCACACTTCACATATGGACACACACATGATATAAAATATACTAGTAAATCTTACTCTGCAAATTCTCTTGAAAAAACAAAATTCAATCTGAAATTTGGAAAATCTAACAAACAAGGAACCAAAAAGATATCGGTACCTAAGGTTAAAATCATCTATGTTGCAAATATCTTTAACAACAAAGTTGAAACACTAGTCTTGGTAGCTGGACTTTGGATGCTCTCGTAACATGACATGAAGAAAACATATGTTCCAAAGCCTACAACTTAAATCTGGAGGACACGTAGGTTTCAGAGGAAATCAGAAAGGAAAGATTATTGGCTCTGGAACCATTGGTAACAGTACACTTCCCTATATAACTAATGTTATTTTGGTAGATGGATTAATGCATAACCTGTTATCCATAAGTCAATTAAGTGGTAACGATTATGATATAAACTTTAATAAAAATTCTTGTAAAGCAGTTAGTCAGAAAGATGGAACGATCTTCTTTAATGGTAAGAGAAAGAGCAACATTTATAAAATAAAACTTTTTGAACTAAAAAGTCAGAATGTAAAATGCCTTATGTTTGTTAACAATGAGCAATTGGTCTGGCACAAAAGATTGGGGCATCCTATTATAAGAAGAATATCTCTGATTAACAAACTCAATCTGGTCAAAAGACTTCCTAACTTCAATTTCAGCTCAGATGCTTTGTGTGAAGCATGTCAAAAAGGAAAGTTTACAAATCCCTCTTTCAAATAAAAAAATGTTGTTTCTACCTCTAGGCCATTAGAACTTCTACATGTAGATCTGTTTGGACCAGTGAAAATTGCATCCATCAGCGTCAATAAGTATGGATTATTGATCATAGATGAGTATAGAAGATGGACACGAGTAAATTTCCTAAGACACAAGGATGAGTCACACTCTGTGTTCTTTAATTTCTAGAACCAAGTTCAAAATGAAAAAGTGTTTAGAATTGTAAAAGTCATAAGTGATCATGTGGGGAATTCGAAAACAAAAGTTTTGAAAATTTATTTAATAAAAATGACATTTATCATGAATTCTCTTGTCCTAGAAATCTACAACAAAACGGAGTTGTAGAACGAAAGAATAGAACCTTATAAGAAATGGCCAGAACCATGATCAAGGAGACTAACATTGCTAAACACTTTTGGGCAGAAGCAGTTAACACGACATGTTATATTCATAATAGAATCTCAATAAGACCTATTCTGGAAAAAGCTCCATATGAATTGCGGAAGAATAGAAAGCCCAACATATCTTATTTCCATCCATTTGAATGTACTTGTTTTATAAGCTTGATTCTAAGGCACAAAAGTGTTTCATGTTAGGATACTCTGGATGTTCAAAAGGTTATAAAGTATATAACATAGAAACACAAATTATGGAAGAATCTATTATTGTCATATTTGATGATAAGCTTGGCTCTCAAAGTCAAAGCAAGGTGAATATTTTTAAGATATAGAAGTTCAAGTTACAGGAACTTAAGATAGATCTTCAGAAAATAAAAGTTCAGAACATCAGCTAAATACAAAAGAAGACATCACAAATATTACAACAACTTTTGAAGAACCCATCCATAAAATATAATCCAGAAGCAGCTTAGCACATCCAAAAAACATGATTCTGGGAAAGAAAGATGATCCAATCAGAACAAGATCTACATCAAGAAATACTTAAGAGTCTCTCTTGGGATTAGTGACTCTGATAGAACCTACTTCCAAAGATGAAGCACTTTAAGACAATGATTGGATAGTTACAATGCAACAAGAACTAAACCAGATTACTAGCAACGATGTATGGAATCTAGTCCCTAAGCCAAAAGGCTTCAACATCATTGGAATTAAATGGGTCTTTAGAAACAAGCTAAGTGAACATGGAGAAGTTGTCAGAAATAAAGCACGAATAGTTGCACAAGTTTATAGTCAGCAAGAAGGGATAAACTATACAGAAACCTTTGCTCCAGTCGCAAGGTTAGAAATAATCAGACTTTTAATTTCATTTGTTGTAAATTATGACATCACTCTTTATCAGATGGAGGTCAAAAGTTCTTTTTTAAATGGTTGCATTGATGAAGAAGTTTATATTCACCAACCCCCTGGTTTTTAAAATACAAAACATCAAGAATAAGTTTATAAACTTAAGAAATCGTTATGTGGTCTGAAACAAGCTCCCAAAGCTTGGTATGAAATACTAAGTAACTTTCTCTTAGTAAATGATTTTACCACAGGGAAGATGGACACAACTCTATTTTGTAAATCATTTAAAGATGACATTCTGATTTGTCAAATATACGTAGATGATATAATTTTTGGATCTACTAAAGCTTCCTTGGCCAAAGAATTTGCTAAGACTATGCAAGCAAAATTTGAAATGTGTTTGATGGGTGAACTCAAGTTCTTTCTAGGAATTCAAATCAGTCAAACTATGGAAGGAACCTACATACATAGAACCAAGTATGTTAAATAACTTCTGAAGAAATTTGAAATCTCATAAACTAAGCCATCCAAAAATCTCATGCATCCTACATGCATTCTGTAAAAGGAAGAGGTAAGTAAGAAAGTAGAATAGAAGCTCGACAGAGGTATGATTGGTTCTCTCTTATATTTAATAGCTTCAAGACCTGGTATTCTATATAGCGTTTGTCTTTGTGCCAGATTCTAATAAGATCCTAGAGAATCTCACCTAACAGTAGTTAAGGGAATTTTCAAGTATCTGAAAGGTACTACTAATCTTGGTCTCTTTTATAGAAAATCCAGAGAATATAAATTAGTAGGGTACTGTGATGTTGACTTTGCTGGAGATAGAATAGAAAGAAAAAGTACTTCTGGAAGTTGTAGTTTATGGGAGATAAGTTAATCTCATGGTCCGACAAAAGACAATCCACTATTGCACTATCAAGTACTGAATCTGAATATATAGTTGCAGCTGGATGTAGTACTCAAATGCTCTGAATGAAGAGATAACTTGGAGATTTTCATATTTATGAGAGTAACATTCATATCCTTTGTGGTAATACATCTGCTATATGTCCTTCTAAAAACCCTATTTTAGATTCTAGGTCTAAACAATGGAAATTAAACTTCACTTCATTAGGGACTATATTAAGAAGGGAATTTTTTGTTTAAAATTTATAGACACATACCAGCAATGGGCTGATGTTCTCACAAAACCACTTGCTGAAGATATATTTAATTTAATTGTGAAAAACCTCAGTATGGAATTATGCCCATAATGAAAGTTTAGTTTCTGTATATTTAATCCTCAGAACTTTGTGATTTGTTTTTCTGAACATCTGAATAATAGTTCTTTAGAAATAAGATGGAAAATTGTCTTAGAAATTATCCAGAAGATTTGAACGTTTTTCCGAAAATGCATCATTTCAAAGATAGATGCAAGCAGTTAACCATATTAACATATGTCAACTCTAAATGCTAAGTCACTCTCTAAGGATGAACACGTGTTCAAAATTTGAAGGGCTGAAACGGTTAAGTTGATGCATTGAGGTGTGAGTCACATCAGTAATTATTCACAAAATCTTCACGCCATCCCCCTTTTTTTTATAATCATTTAATGTTGTTAATACTTTTTGTTATTTTATTAATTGAAATTAAATTCATGTTTTCTCTCTATTGGATATTTATACTTCCCTTTCTCTAAATCACCTTCACACCTTCACTCTCACTCACCATATTTTCTCTGAATTTGCTCGTTTCCCTTTTTTGTGCTCCTAAACCCTAAGTTTGTGAACAATGGCTTCTTCTTCTCAACAACAAAAAAAGTATCAAGATCCTCAAATCAACTTCCTTGGTTCATCCTCTACTCCCATCAAAGAAAGGTATGTTGAACCTATAAGAACTCTCCTTGCTCTGGTTGATTCTCTTGAAGTTCTATGTGAATTCATACTTGATTTTGAAAGCATGAAAGAAAATGGGTATGACCTTACTCCTGATGTTGAGTTTCAAGGGTGGAAAAAATATTTTGATCTATTAATTGGGCCAATTTTTCCCAAACTGGTTAAAGAATTTTGGATTCATGCTATTGCATCAAATCATCAAGTAACTTCTTATGTAATGGAAAAGAAGATCGTCATCACCGAAGATCTCATTGGAAAGCTCATTGGTCACGATGGAAGGGGTATAATGTGTAGTCAAATGGAAGAAAATGTTCTTACCTAACCATTGTATCCAAAGAAATCTTCTCTTCTGGACAACCCTCAAAGAAGAATAAATATCTCAAGGACTATCTCAGAATTTGGTCTATACTAATTCTGGGATGTCTCAATCACAGATAAACAACAATTTCTCCTCACTACTTCAGTATTGATCAACAATATTTGTTATACTTCATTGCAACTAAGGCCAAAGTCCACCTCCCTCATATTATATTCAATAATCTGAAGACCATTGTCAAGGAAACAAGAGAATAAGAAAGAACCAAAAGATATTGGATTCCGCTAGAAAGGCTGATCACAAATATTATGACAGAGAATAAACTAATAGAACATGTGAGTGAAGCTCAACAAGGTAAAATTCTGGAACCTTATGCTGGAAAGCCTCATTACACCAAGAACATCAAGAAAATGAAGATTATAAATACCATTAAGAAGGATCCTACACTTACTGCAAAGGAAGTCATCACCACCAGAAGAGTCCCTCTGAAGGATATTCCTCTCTTCACTCAAGGAGACCCATCTCTAGAAATTTTCCTTAGATACCTAGAAGCATGAAAAAGTGACGAAACAATTCCAGATGTCAACATCCTAGATCTCAGGCAACAACCTCTAGAAGTTTCTACCAGAAAGTCAAGGAAAAGGAAAATTGTTGGAGAAGGAACTTCTCAGAAAACTCCTAAAGCTTCTAAAAATAAAGGTAACTCCTCTTTTGTTTCTGTTATCGAATCAGTTTTATTACCAACATCTGAACCCTTCTCATCTCCAAAACTTGCTGAAAATCCTTTTCCACAAACTAATAATTACTTTGAAAAAGAAATTGACACCACCATACCCATTAATCATGCTCTGATTAATCCCCCTTCTACCCAATTTGCTCAAACTCGGCCAGAACTTGCACAAGTTCTATCTAATATTGATCAATAGGATCCATTCTTTGAAGCTTCCCAAATAGAAAATCCAAGTACTGCCTATGAACAAATTCTTGAAACCACATCCGCCATTCCAGTTATCACTTGCCCTCTCAACCACCAAAGATCTCTACAAAACCTTCACAGGACTTTTTTCTTCTAGATATTCCCTCTCCTTATGATTTAACACCATATAACACTCCTATTATCATTTCTGACTCTCCAACACCCATTGACTTATCAGAAGATCCTCTAAGAACGTATTTGATCTAGAAGCCTGAGACAAACTTGTCACATCTTCTCAGAAAATATCCATTTCAAAATAACACCAAAACCATCCAAATAAGATGTTGGTAAATCTCTAATGGTTTTCGAGACAGAAATACAGGAATGGGTTAAATCTTTAAAGCAAACTTGAGTTGATAATCTTAATCCAGTTGCTTTTGATTATCTTTAGACTCAGTTTATAAATTGTTTAATTATGAATCTCTGAAGATGAAGGAAATCACTTATGAAATTTCTCAATAGAACTTCTGTGATCACCTGAATATGTTCAAGGATCAAGTTCTACGTTTCTGGGTAAGGAAACCCCTTCGTCTTCTAGACAACACTCCTTGGGAAGCTCCACTGGAATCAAGATTTCACGAACCATCTTCTAAAACTAAACCTCTACCTTTGTTCATTTTTAAATAAAATGTCAAGTTAGTTGAAGAATCTCCCGAGAAAGAATTTGCTGCAATAACTTATGAGAATATGGCTTCTACCATTGAAACAACTACATCTTCTCCTGTGTTAAAAAATCTAGATGAGTTGAAAAAAGAGGATGAAACAAACAAAGAAATTAAGGGGGTCCTAGGCAAGCAAGAAGAATCATACAATCAGATCAAGAGTCTCATATAAGCATTGTTCGCACAACTTTCACCTCCTCCATAACCTTAGTTAGGATCTTTTGCTTGTTTCTGCTATGTTCTTTGCTTAAAGTTTTGTTTATCTGTTTCTGTTTGTATTAATTTATGTTCTTGAATGCATAATTATTTTGTTTTCTTTAAGTGTTTTTATTGCTTTTCGATTAATGACAAACATGGGGAGAACGTAAGATATTTTGAATATAACAATGTCGCGACTAAGTCTCAAACATTTTTGATAAGATAACCTCTATTTCTCTTTTTGAAAAACAAACAGGAAAAGCTCTGATCAAAACTTATCAGAAACTTCTTCTAAATAGACTTATCAGAACTTCCATCAAAATCTTTGATCAAACATCTTCAGGGAAGTATCCAATTTTTTTATTTGAGTATTCAACTCAGGGGGAGACCCTAATACTTTATGTTATTACTTGTTCATCAAAATATACAAGTTTTTGTCATCATCAAAAAGAGGGACATTGTTAGAACATAGTTTGGTTCTATATCTTAGTAATAGTTTTGATTATAACAAATACATGATATATATCTAAAGAACAAATATGCCCTCTAATAAAACTATTTAAATATGCATAGAAGTTATGATAAAAGAAGCATAAGAAGTTGACGAACAAATTTGCGTTAAGAAGATCTGATAAGAATCTCTATACAAATACAATTAAAGTATAACGCTCAATAGAAGAAGTTCTGATGTTATAACTTCTGAAGCACCAAAGCTGCAAGCTAAAATCTGATGAAGTAATACTCTAATTATCTAAAGTCTCAACGTTAGTATTTTTATTCTAATCAGTTTTTAAAGAAGAACATTCTAATGTGTTACAATTCATTTATTTTAAATCAAAGAAGTAAAAGCTGGTACAAGACAAGATATGTATTTTTGGAAAGTGCATTAACAACATTTAATCAACCTTCCAAAAACATCTTCTCATGTCTAAAATGGATCTAGAGATTAGCCTATATAAAGGAGTTATTGAAGAGTGATCAAACACAATTGCGCATACAAAGAAACATTCATAAGCTCTTTTATTTATGCCTTAATATTGTGTAAACATAACAATTGTGATATAGTTTTCTAGAAACATTCTAGTGCACATTTTCATTCAAATTTTTGTAATTCCTTGAGAAACCAAGTTGTGGTTTATTCTCAAGACATTGACGGTGATCTGTGTAAATTGTAATCAATGTTTTGATTAGTGGATTAAGACCTCAATTGAGAGAGGCAAAATCACCTTGGCGGGTGGACTGGAGTAGTTTGAGTTCAAGTGAACCATGATAACCAAACGTGTCATACTGTTTTTAATTTTTGAAAATCCCAATTCAAACCCCCTTTCTTGTGTTTTTCTATCCTTCACCTTCCAAGAATTTGAAATGGTGTAGACTGATAGAGGTTGATCTAGAATAAAGTCTAAAGGCTAGACTGATAGAGCAACTCCAAGAGTATTCTGATATTTTTGCTTGGTCTTACTAAGACATGCCAGGGTTGGATACAAATATTGTGGTGCACCGTGTACCTCTCAAAGAATATTTTCCTCCCGTCAAGCAAAAGATTCGAAGAACTCGGCCTAATATGTCCAAGAAAAACAAAAAGGAGCTCCAGAAATAGTTGGACACAAATTTCATGAAAGTTATCAACTACCCTCCATGGATTGCTAATATCATATTCGTGCCTAAGGATGATGGCAAGGTCAGGATGTGTGTTGACTATAGGGACTTGAACAGAGCAAGCCCTAAGGACGATTTCCCTCTGCCCCACATTAATATATTGGTTGGAAATATTGCACAATTCAAAGTGTTCTCTGTCATGGACAATTTATCTGGCTATAATCACATAAAAATGGCAGCGGGAGACATGGAGAAAACAACATTTATCACGCCTTGATGTCATTTGGGTTGAAAAATGTTGGGGAACATATCAACGTACCATGGTAACTCTTTTTCATGATATGATTCACGAAGAGATTGAAGTCTATGTAGACGACATGATTGGAAAGTCGCATACTGAAGAAGGGCACTTGGTTCATCTGCAAAAGTTGTTTGAAAGGTTGAGGAAATTCCATATGAGGTTGGGTCTGAATAAATGCACCTTCGGGATGAGATCTGGCAAGCTTTTAGGCTTTATCATGAGCGATAAAGGTATCGAGGTTGATTCTTCCAAAGTAAAAGTAATACAAGAAATTCCTGAACCGAAAACAGAAAAAGAAATATGTGGTTTCTTAGGGAGATTGAAATACATTTCTAGATTTATCTCTCATCTCATAGCCATATGCAAACCATTTTCTAAACTGCTAAAAAAAGAACAAGCGGTCAGGTGGAATGAAAATTGTCAAAGAGAATTTGACAAAATAAAATAATACTTGTAGGAACCTCTGATCCCCATGCCTCTATTCCATGGGTTATGTTCTCGGTCAGCATAACGAGATGGGAAAGAAAGAACAAGCCATTTGTTACTTGAGCAAGAAGTTCACGGATTATGAGTCAATGTATTCTCTGCTTTAAAAAATTTGTTGTGCACTTGCATGGGCTACCAAATTCCTGGGATAACATATGTTGACACATACCACCTACTTGATATCCAAGATGGATCCCATCAAGTGCATTTTTGAGAAGCTAGCTCTCACAAGCAGGGTAGCCCGTCGGCAGATGATCTTGACTGAATATGATATCCAGTAAATTATGCAAAAAGCAGTCAAAGGTAGTGTGTTGGTAGATTATCTTGCTCATCAACCTGTGGATGATTATCAACCAATGAGATTTGAATTTCCAGACTAAGACATCATGTATACCAGGGATTGAAACATTTCTAGCTCAGAAGAAGGACCCGAACCAGGATCGTGATGGACGCTCGTGCTCGACGGTGCCTCAAATGCATTGGGAAATGGTGTCGTATCTGTTATTACTTCTCCTATAGGTTTTCATATTTCCTTTCACAGCCAGAATATGTTCCGATTGCACCAACAATATGGCAGAATATGAAGCTTTCATATATGGCCTCTAAGTTGCGATTGATTTACGAATCAAACTCCTGAAAGTCTATGGGGATTCCAATCTCGTTATCAACGATATTAATGGATATTGGGAAACTCGCCATTAGAATTTGGTTCCCTATCATGAACATGTGGTGAAGTTGATTCCAGAATTCAAGGAGATCACATTTGAACATATTTCAAGGGAAGAGAACAATCTAGCTGATGTGTTAGCCACTCTGGCATCCATGTTCAAAGTCAAGTGGGCTACTGAAGCACCCTCAATTACCATCATGAGGTTGAATGAGCAAGTATTTTTCTATGAAATAGAGGTTGAGTTGGATCAAAAACCATGGTATTCTGATATCAAAAGGTTCCTTGAGACTCAAGAATACCCCAAAGAGGTGTCCATCATAGACAAGAAATTTCTAAGAAGGTTTTCAGCCAAGGTCTTCCTTAACGGTGGTGTATTGTACAAAAGATATCATGATAGTTTGTTGGTCAAATGTGTTGACAAGAATGAAGCAGCCAAACTCATTGAGGAAGTGCATGAGGGTTCATCTAGAACTCATTCCAGTGGGCATACCATGGCCAAAACAATATTGCGAGCTGGTTACTATTGGTCCACCATGGAAACTAATTATTAAAACCATGCAATAATTTATTACAAATGCTAGATTTATGCAGACAAAGTGCATGTGTCCCTCGTGCCTCTGAATGTCTTGACTTCTCCCTGGCCATTTGCAATGTGGGGCATTGACATGATCAGTCTCATCGAGACAACTGCTTCCAACGAGCATCGTTTCATCCCTGTTTCTATCGATTACTTCACCAAGTGGATCGAAGCTTCATCGTATGCAAATGTCACCAAGCAATTGGTTTCCCGCTTTACCAAGCATAAAATCAGATGCCGTTATGGGATCCCTGAAAATATTATCACTGATAATGAATCTAATCTCAATAACAATATGATGAAGGAGCCTAATGAGTTCTTCAAGATCAAGCATCACAATTCTTCTTTGTATCGCCCGAAGATGAACAACATTGTTGAGGCCGCCAATAGGAATATCAAGAAGATTATACAAAATATTATTGTGAGATATAGGGATTGGCATGAAATGCTCCCTTTTGCTTTACATGGCTACCTTACTACAGTGCATACTTCGAATGGCAAAATCCCCTTCTCGCTTGTCTATGGGATGGAATCAGTTTTTCCTGTAGAAGTTGAGATTCCCTCTCTAAGGACAATGAGATATGCTGAGTTTGATGAAGATGAATGGGTACATAATTAGCAGGATAAGTTAAACCTCATCGATAAGAAAATACTAGCGGTTGTATGTCATGATCAGGTGTACCAAAAGAAGATGAGAAAAGCATTTGACAAGAGGGTGTGGCCTTAGTGTTATCAACCAGGTGACCTTATTCTAAAGAGGATAATTCTTCCTCAGGGTGATCCTAGGGGAAAATGGACTCCGACCTATAAAGGACCATTTTTTGTTAAGAAATTTTTCTCTAGTGGAGCTATGATGCTCGCTCTTATAGACGGTGAAGATTTCCCACTCCATATGAATGCGAATGTAGTCAAAAAATACTTTACATGAAAAAGACCCATTGAGTTAATTGGCTCAGGAAAAATGGGGCATCCAGGAAAACCATAAAAAAAGAAAAAAAGGTTCGGGAAAAAATTAGGGATAAAAAAGAAGAAGTGAAAAGAATAAGCGCTGTGCTGAAACCCCGAAAAGGGCGACTTAGGAAAAAAAAAGAGTATCCCGGTTGGTCGAAAACCCGAAAGGGTAATCCAGGAAAAAGTTATGGATTTAGAGAGAATGACTATGTCCAATATCGAATCCCGGATTGCATAATTTCATCTACTACTACAATTGGTCACTTGGTAAGGGTAGGAATCAGTCCAAGTATTCTTCTTCAGAAAGGAAGGGGATGAGAGCTTGGAGGTCAAAAGAGTTATAGCAGAACCAGAAACCGATGGATATCTGTTTTCACATTGCCAATTGTAAACATTCTTTTGTTTTGCTTTTGCAATTACCTCTTTCTGGGGATTGCTTCTTGGTGTAAATGCTTATTTATAGGCCAATTTTCAATTAATAAAATATATCTTTTTTTAAAAAAAATGCTAATAATTTTCTTTTGTTGTTTTGTTTACAAAAATGTGCAACATTTTTTGATAAATATTTGCATGTGAAAACTTAACGGCTTTCCACAAACATCATAAACAAGTTACAAATATTTCTTTTAAGTCGTTTGCAGCTTGGTTAGTAGACACAATCGTCATTCTATACCTGGGGCACGTTTGATGATTGGTTTTGCAAGAACTATCATTCACTCGTATATGAGTAATTCACCGATATAAGAACCATATCTTTCAACATAAGCACAATAGCCTCCCCATCATCATTGAAGTCTCTACTTTTCCCCAGTGAGTCTCCCCGGGCAGAAAAGGTGACTAATATGCAAAGTTTTCTTCTCCCAACATCTCTAAGAAGAAAATCCTTTGTTAGAAAGTTGTGATGGAGAGATGGAATCTCTATTCCCCAACAGATAGCAATTGTGTCAAGTATCTTTGGCAATTTTCTTGAGGGACTTGATCATTTTTGTTTAGGAAACCAAGACAGCGTCATCGAGGGACTATGATCTTTTGTTTTGTTTTTGTTTTGCAAAAGTACTTAACATGCATACCATGGTCCATTTTTGAAGGCAACAAGTGGATTGTAACCCTAGGGGTGCAAGTGTGCATTGTGTTTGTTTTTCATGCATTTTTGTCTTTGATTAGGTCAAACTATTTGTTGGTTTTGATTTTGACATACAAACCCTAATTCTCTAATCATGGCATATTTGAAAGCATTTAAGTGCAAAAAATAAATCTAAGCTATTACAACTTTGATATAGGGAGGGGTACAATTTTGAATAGGGGATTATTTGACAATAAATTTAAACCCTAAGTTATAACAACCAAATTAAATTTACAATGCATAATATTTAAATGTACAATATTTAAATAAACAAAATAAATAAATATAGAATAAAATGTATTATGCAAAAAAGAAGTTTTTATTTATTTATGTATGTAAAGTATTTTTTAATGTGAAAAAGGTGTAAATAATTAAAATAAAAAAAGGGTTGATTTTAATTAATTAAGGGGTAAACCCTAATTTTCCTTAAAGAAAATACTATTATATTATTTATATACAAAAATATATTAATATGTACAAAAATAAAAATATATTGAAAAAAAAGTGTTTTTTAGTATAAAATAACAATAAAAATAAAAATGTACTATTTTTGTATTTTTATTCTATGTTTTTAATAAAATAAAGTATATATATATATATATATATATATATATATATATATATATATATATATATATATATATATATATATATATATATA